>JAZHYW010019363.1:0-13702 GCA_037355805.1 Ixodes ricinus | reverse complement strand
CTTTCTGGTGGCAGCAGGTGGGATCACTTCTTCATATCAGCTCGATTCATCATCTGGAACTGCCACAGTTGCACCTGCCATTGTACAGTGCTCTCTGCTCCAAAGGAACCTTGCTTCAGCAAAACATCGGTCCTCACGCCCACCTTCGCACCACAGCGCCGTTTGACCGTCAAACTCGCCAACGTGATCTGGCCTAACGCAACCCTGAGAAACATCAACCACCATTACTGCCATGTAAGATCGCTGGTCTTCTTAACAGTACTAACATTGTTTTACTTGCTAGTTCTGCTAACTTTTGCTTGATTTAAAGCGGTCATGTCTCTCCTTTGTGATGCCTGCTCAAAACCCATTCCTCCCGACGGTCGTCATATGACGTGCACTTCCTGCGGACATGACTCTCACCTCGGGAAAACTTGCTCTGGGATTAGCGAGGCCACTTTTACCGCTATGACCACTGAAAAAAAAGAAAATGGAGGTGCAAGGTATGCCGCACCAAAACCACTCGTACTGATCTTGACGTTGGTGTGGCGGGCTTTGACACGAGCTTCCAGTGTGATTCCTCCACGCTCGCAGCGCAGATTCTTGATATGAGCCGGAAACTTGATTCTCTCCTTTCACTCAAGACCAGTGTCGACACGCTGCTTGAGCTTCCCCAAAAGTTAACGAGCTTCTGCTGCTCAGACCGTCAATACAACTAATGAAGACGGCTGTTGAAGAGGTTCAGAGCTCGATCACTTTTCTAAGCGCCAAGTATGACGACATGCTAGCAGTTGCAACTGCTCATGAGACTGCAGTCAAGGATCTACAGGCTGAAATGAGCACCTTGAAGACCACTGTTTCTGAACAAGCACGGACAATACAAACCTTGAGAACGGAGATAAACGAGGCTGATCAGACTTCTCGCCTAAATAACATGGAGATCCAAGGTCTGAAGGTGGATCAAAATGAAACTCTTGCGTCTGTCCTGATGCAGCTGGCTGACAAGCTCGCCATTGATGGCCATGAACCAGCTCATGTTATATCTACCCACAGGCTGCCTGGAAAACAAGCAAATCCTACCATTTTGGTGAGGTTTGCTTCATCGGTCATTAAAGACCGCTGGATGCAGGCTCGCGTCAAACTTCGTACGTCCTTTGGAAAGGATTCCTCGGAACGAGTATATTTTAACGATAATCTTTCCCCGTTGAACAGAGAGCTTTTCTGGCTGGCTCGGTCTCGGGGAAAAGAATGCGGTTACAAATTCGTTTGGGTTAAACACTCACGAATTTATGCAAAAAAAGAAGAGGGAGCTCCTCCGATAAGAATTCTGCAACGAGGTGACCTGGATCTGATTAAATAATGGCTTCAGTCAGTTTTTCTGAGTTCACTAATTTCCATGCTTTTAATGCCTCATTCGATGCCTCTTGCTCCAATAGCTTCACTGTTGCACATGTAAACATTCGAAGCATTCGCAAATACTGGAACGAACTGAAGATTATTGTTGATAATGTTCACGACCGGATAGATGCCTTGGTGCTAACAGAAATCAATATGGGTGTACATCATCTTTCGCTATTCAAACTACCGGGATTTCAAAACTATTTTTATACCCGCCAGAATGCTCGAGGAGGTGGAATAGCTATTTATGTGAAAGAGTTTTGGACAGTTGAAGAAGTAGAAATGCTGTTCACGTCGTCAGAAAGCATAGCTCTAAAGGTGTTTAACGCAATCCATTCAATTTATCTGATAACTCTGTATAGACCTCCCTCCTCTAACTGTACTACCTTTTTAGAGGAGTTAAATGAAAACTTAAAAACACTAACTACTGAAAGTCATTTATGTATGGTGGGTGATGTAAACATCGATACTCTCAAGAAGTCCAAGCCGGTCGTCTGCGACTACCTCTCGCTACTTTCGGAGAATGGGATACATTCCACCATTCAAAGTTCCACCAGAGAGGAAGTGCTCAATCAGAAATTGGTTTCATCATGCCTAGACCATGTCAACGTTCGAACATCTGATGCTTCCGTTCAGTCCTCTGTTATTTCACAAAAGCTAGCTGATCACTACTTTGTCACCTGTCGATATACTTTCTTTTCCAAGCACCATAAAGAGATTCAATCAATATGTCAAGTAGAGAAGCTTGATATAAACAGGTTTGATCGGCTGATCAAAGCTTTTGACTGGTCGGAATTCATGTCCTCGGTGGACACGATAAGCTTGTACCCAAAATTCATTGAAATTATAAAACGTTTTCAGATGATGTCAAAAACTGTAGTTCGTATAAAAAAGCGCAAACCAAAACTTCCCTGGTTGACGTCAGAAATTCTTGATGCTATCGATCATAAAGAGAAACTGTGGAAAAGGAGCCGACGCTCCCCTACGAACGCTGCTCTCAAACTGGAATGCAAAATTTATAGAAACCGTGTAAACGCTCTCCTTCGGTCTGCAAAGCGAATATATTTTGCAAATAAGATCTCGAATGCCCGTTCCAACCCGAGACTCACGTGGTCGGTAGTCAACGAGCTTAGAGGCTCTACAAAAAAAAATGTCTCCCTGACGCTTAGAAAACATTTCGGATTAGACATGAATCTGACTGTCAACGCGCTCAATAGTTTTTTTGCTTGCTCAACTCTTAGCTCATCTACTGCAGTGATTTCAACACCCGCCATTCCGTCTGTCTTAGAATCGGCGTTTCTTCCTCTTCTTTCTGAATTTGAACTGCGATCATATATTTTCGGATTTAAGCGCTTCAGATCTGCGGGTGTTGACGGAATTACTGTGAACGATTTATGTCGTAACTATGACACCTTAAAGGACGTTCTCCTAGTAATAATTAATAACATCCTGGAGAGTGGAAATATCCCTGGTGAATTAAAACAAGCTTTAGTAGTTCCCCTGTTTAAAGGGGTTCACCTGATAAAGTTTCCTCGTACCGACCCATCTCAATACTTTCTTGCATTTCGCAAATCTTGGAAAAACATTTATTACTTGCTATGTCTGGTTTTCTCGAAAAACACAACATAATATCTCCCCATCAATACGGATTTGTCGCAGGACGTGGTACTTCTTGTCTCCTTGAGAAATTTTCTGATTTTTTACACCACTCTTTTGAAAACAACATGGTTACTTGTGCACTTTTCATCGATGTCGCCAAAGCTTTTGACACCGTAAATCACGACGTTCTTTTAAGCAAGTTGCAAAGAATCGGCTTCCGGGGGCCATTTTATTCTTTGATTAAGAGCTTCTTATCAAATCGTACCCAGGTTGTTTGTGTTGACAACATTCGTAGTGCTCTGGCATGCTTAACATCTGGTGTTCCACAGGGGTCTATCCTGTCGCCTTTATTGTTCAACATATATGTAAATGACACCTCATCTGTTGTTACCACCTGCTTCATACATCAGTATGCAGATGACACCGTCCTATTCTCTCGGCACCTAGATTACCAGCGGGCAATGGAAATGCTTCAGGTGGACGCTGTTAACCTTATGGACTGGTTCTCTACAAACAAGCTTCGAGTTAATACTGCAAAAACGAAACTGATATGTTTTCGTAATCCTTTAAAAAATGTGAATTTGACTTTCCCCTTATATCTTCATACATCTAACTGCACTTGTACCGATTGTACTCCAATACAATATGTTGACTCTATGAAATACTTAGGTGTTCACTTTGATTGTGATTTAGCGTGGGGTACTCATATGTCTCATTTATGTCAACGTCTTCGTACAGTCTGTTGTTTCATGTACAACATTAAAGGGATTTTACCGTTATCCATTAAAAAAACATAATACACGCCTTAGCGTACAGCGTACTGAGGTACGGCATCACCGTATTTTTTAATTGCTCCCTCCAATGGCATTCAAGAATCGATCGGATTTTAAAGGGTATTCTCAAAAGCGTTGCCTATCACACGCAATACTCTAGTACTGATAATCTTTTTGAGTCTCTTCAGTTGCCATCCTTTTACTCTCTCTTTGTTCAAACAGTTATCAGGCGGCACTTTTGGGAAAGCGAGTTCAAAATTCCATCCAATCCATGTCGTGAACTCCGATGTTTCGTTCCTTATCAAATTCCTTCGGTACGGACTCGATATGGTGAGAGTCTGCGCAAACATTATGTACCTAGCCTTTTTAATGACTTCTCGCACTCGCTCAGTTCCATCACCTCTAACAAGCAATTGAAAAGGAAGCTGCAAAATGTATTTTCTGACATTACTAGACAGTAACCTGGGCAAAGATTTTTTTTTTTTTAGGTATGTGATTGTGCCTTTGAGCGAATGCTCCTGCTTTCTACACTGCATCTTCTGCTTATGCTACCCGCCCTACCTTTTCGGTGTCCTCCCTGCAGCATCAAGTGTTCAATCATGCTTAAATTTGTCTTTTTTTTTTTTTTTTACATTTATGATCATTCCGAATTCAGTCGCCCAAGGTGCCGCATGGGTGCGCGTCTGCGTTTGCTTTGTTTCCTTTTCTCTTCCACCTCATTCTACGACTTATCGTGCCACGTGACCTCGCACTACTCTCCAAGGCCCTCCGAGGTTCTACCAACTGTGTGATTGTTGGCGTGTGCTCGTCGTTGTCGTGCCTGTGCGACTCGAAGGATCTACAATGTTGATCCAACTGAGTGTGTGTTGTGTTCTCGTCCTCATCGTGCCTGTGTGACTCCAGGGCCCTATGAGGCTTAGCCTATTTCTGTGTGTTGGTTGAGTGTTCGTCGTCGCCGTGCCTGTGATACTTTTGTCAATTAAACTGCTGGGTCTGATCCTACAAGCCCCTGATGGCTTTGATCGGACCCGAAATTGATCTTGGTACTGGGCAATTTGCGAATAAAGATTTATTATTATTATTATTATTATTATTATTATTATTATTATTATTATTATTATTATTATTATTATTATTATTATTATTATTATTATTATTATTATTATTATTATTATTACTATTATTTTACAATGTGTGTGCGTTTCATATGTCTCGCTGCCTCGCATTTACTTTGCACGCCTCAACTTCCCGTCGAACATCTGATTCTCACCAGCAGAATTCCTATCTTTGTTATCCCTTCTGCATTTGTTCGGTCTTGTGTAAATTTGTGTTTTTTGTGTTTTTATTGATGTGTTAGTTATAAGTGTGACCGGCACCAAAACCGCGAGGTTGTTCCTGGCCACTCTAATAAACATTGATTGATTGATTGATTCTTGATTGATTATAAAGAATTGTTAATTGTTAAGATAAGAAGTAACAGGAAATATTGGAATGAACTTCAAATAATTATGCGATTGGTAGAACATTCTGTCGACGTACTTGTATTATGCCATCTGACGACGGGGACCAAGGACGTGTGCGTCTGCTGCACTGCCCAGTTTTTCGGTGGACAGCAATTTTTGCACCGCGCGTCATGTACTCGCCGGTTTCACTGCAAGTGCCTAGATATACGGGCAGAAGAACACGACATTTTCATGCAGACTGGTAAAGCAGCTACAAATGCAAGGATTGTTCAAGGCGCTCAAATCCTTCTGCGACGAGGCTTATCGGCGCTGGATATGATGGCGGGGATACGCCCACACGCGGAAGTGCAGAATCCAACGTTGGCGGAGGCGACAACGGCAACGGGAATCGGCACATGACGGAACATCTTCGGAAACTATCCGCCTGCTCGTGGGGCTTTCGTCTCGGCTGGATATTTTGACGGCCGAGGTAAAGCTGCTACGCGCGGATAACAGTGCGCTCAGGAGAAGCCTCCCTGCTTCGCCAGGCAGTTGTGAACGAGTCCATCGCGGCTGCTTTCAAAAACGCGTCACCCGTCGCCCCGGAATTGGCGGTGCGTTTGTACGCTTCGGTTGCTATGGGCGTCCGCCCCCCAAGACTCTGACTCAGGTACAACATCCGGATATACCTGCAAATACGAACTCTATCCAACCTACAATCCGTTTCATCTCGCCATTGACGAGGAATCTTTGGTAGCGTTGAACAGCCCATATGTGTGGCCGGATGGCTCTCTTTTTCGTCCGTTTTTTTAGGCTGCCTATTTCCCGGCATTACGGGACAGTCTCGGAAGAATTTAACTCAAACTGATCATGGCTCGAAAAACCAGTGTATATTATCAAAACGTTCGTGGTCTTAGAACCAAATCAGATGAATTTATGTCGAATCTGCTGGGTTGTGATTACAGCATCGTTACCTTATCGGAAACGTGGCTACATGATGGCATCGCTGAGTGGCGGTTATTTTCCAGCGTGTTTTTCTGTGTTTCGCAGGGACCGTGACTATGTGTCAAGAATAAAATACGGCGGTGGTGTACTGATAGCCTGCAATCAATCTTTGAACGCCCATAGACGTAACGATCTGGAAACTTATCGGGAATCGGTGTGGGTTGAAATTCCTTCTGCTGATGGATTCCACCTTCTGATTGGAACATATTATTTTTCCTCCCGCTTCAGATGCTGCGCTTTTCATATACCACTTCAATTTCCCTGAAAACAACATAGATACGACTAAATATCGCGTAAACATTTACGAGATTTTAATCTTCAAAAGTTGATTGACTTTCTGGCATTATTAAAAGGTAAAGCTCATGTACGCGTCTAAAAGCAACTTGTTTATTCAGCTATTTAAATTTTAATGATTTTACGCAAGAGAACATGTTTGTGAATTGCTCCGGAAACATTCTTGATTTAGTTCTATCTAACTTTTGTGTTTCGAATGTGACTTGTGTAAATGATCCCCTGGTAACTGCTGATACTTACCACCCTCCGATTGAGGTCTTGTTTTCAATGTCTTTAAGGTCATATCACTTTGCTGCGTCCTGAGAAGTGTCCCAAATGGTTCTCTAAGGATTTGCGACCTTACTTGAAGTTAAAATTACATTATCATACATTGTATAAAAAGACAAAACTAAACGTGTGGTATAAAAAATACAGCATATGTCGTAAACTAACAAAGCAACTCCTCACTAATGACCAGTATCTGTACCATAAGCAGGTGGAGCTTAGCTTAAACAAGCGACCCGAAGAATTCTGGCGCTGTGTGAAGAAGCATACCAGGAAGCAGTCAAACTGTATAACGCTACATAACGACCCTGGTATTCATACGTCACCTAAGTCTGTCTGGTGAGCTGTTTTCAGAACACTTTAAGTCATGTTTTCGAATCTCCACACTACGTCTTCTTTGACATGGGATTCTGTTGACTATTTACCTTTAACGAGTATTACGGTTGATGAGGTGGTTTCGGCTATCCGTGAACTAAATTCTAAGCTATCGACAGATTCCGATGGTATTCCGAACTTTATTGTGAAGGGCTGTTGTGAAGAACTTGCTCCTCTTCTTGAAAAGGTGTTTAACATGTCGCTCCAGAAGGGTGTCTTTCCAAACACCTGGAAGTGCTCAATTGTACCAATTTTGCAAATCTGGTAATTGTGGCGACATCACTAATTATCGTCCTGTATCTCTTTTAAATGCATTCTTAAAAGTGTGCGAGAAGGTGATGTACAGCCGTTTCTATAACTATATTAAAAGAAAGATTTTTCCCGTTCAGCATGGTTTTTTCAGCAGGAAGATACGTGGAAACAAACTTATGCGCATTTCTTAATTATTCTATGCCAATTGTCCAGAGTCGGGGACAGGTAGATGCAGTATATCTGGATATGTCAAAGCCTTTGACAGGTTTAATCATGAATTGTTATCGCTGAAACTCAAGAACTAAGGGCTTGGCCCTGAGTACATTACCTGGTTCAGGAGTCATTTACATGAAAGACAAAACTGTGTTAGAGATTCTGGCTACCTGTCGCGTCCTTCCATATCTATTTCGGGTGTGCCTCAGGGCTCCAATCTTGGTCCTTGGTTGTTTAACATTTTTGTAAATGGTCTCATATCCTCCGTGAAGCACTCGCAGGTGCTCTATTTTTGCAGATCAATGTTAAACTGTTTTGGCAGGTGGACTGTATCGCCAACTGTACTTTGCTGCAAGAGGATGTCTCGTCAGTACAGAAATGGTGCATTTCAAACAATTTGCTTTTGAACCCCCGTAAAACCCAAGTGATGTCTCTGTCAAGAAGGCGTAACACGTTATCATATGACTATACTATGGAAATTGAGCCTATAAGTAGGAGCAAACTAGTAAGAGATCTAGGGGTTTCTGTGGATAACCACCTTTCTTTTTAATTCACAGATTAATTCCATCGTCAGTCAGTCCATGCAGGCGTTGGGAATAATGGCTCGTTTAACTAAACCATTCAGCAGTCATCACTGTCTGTTGCGACTCCACAACACCCATGTACGCTCTAAACTTGAATTTGCACCTGTCGTTTGGAATAATATATCTAGCTCAGCAAGCGAAAGTATTGAACATGTACAAAGGCGGTTTGTACGCATAATCTACGATAGATATTTTGGTCGCAAATATTATTTTCAATATAATCTGATTTAACTAGACTAGGATTGTGCAATTTCATGTAACAGAAGTTCTATCCGGGATGTTAAGTTTTTGCATAAGTTGGTTCACGGATCAATAGACGGTTCTACTTTGCTTGCTCCTTTACATTTTCGCGTTCCTATTAACACAAGTTCTAAAAATCGCAGAGTGTTTTATCCAGATCACCTTAACTTGTCACCTGTATCATGAATTCAACATGTCCCTAACACGAAGTATTGCGGCATTGATATTTTTTGTACAACTTTGCCCCATATGTTTTACATATATGCATGATTTGTAAAATCGGTTTGATTAAGGATGTATTTTTTTGTAACGGCAATGTGAGTCTTACATTGTGCTTTACCGCAAAGGCCAACCGGCTGTTGGTAGAGCACGCAAAATAAATAGTGTATTGTATTGTATTAACAGAGATAAACGTTCGGGACATGGGCGTTTCGCAAGGACAGTTCTTTTGCCCAGGTTTGGGGCTTTCTTTTCGAGACGTGATAGAGAGAGAGGAGGAGGTATCGCTGTATATGTGAGGAAAACATCGTCTGTAGTAAACATAGATGTCTCTTTAAATATGCAGAGTGTTGATCTTTGAAGCTTCCAATAACAATTTTGCAATATCCTTTATCTCTTTTATAGGCCCTCTGCAAGGGTATCTGATTTTTTGGTTGAATTAGACACAATTTCGGAAGACATTGTTCCCACAGATGAGATTTACATAGTGGGTGACCTAAATAGTGATCTTGCGTCTTCAAAATTTATTGTTTGCGATTACTTAAATATTCTAGCGAATTGTGGTATTGACAGCGTAATTAATGCACCTATTACAGAGAACACCTGTGCGATAACCTGGTCAGATCTTGTATCAACCGTATCAGCATCAGAAACTCGGGAGCATTTATATTATCTGTGGCTATTCAACAAAAACTAGCGGGCTACCACTTTGTGGCATGTCGAATAAACTTTGGCATCATTTCGGGGATGTATTAGACCAACCGAAACAAGAAAAAATCGTGGATATCACAAATCATGATAGATTAATTTCCGCTTATGACCGGGACGAATAAATTGAAAACTTTAATTTTGAAGAGGCGTATTTCAAGCTAGTCCATACTCTTTGGAACTTCAGAGACACGAGTACAAAAACCATTAACGTGAAAAACGCAAGAAATATCATGCTTGGCTCACCTCAGACGTATACTTTCTTTGGTAAAATGAAAAAAATCTTCTAACGGCAAGATGTCGTCGTTTTTCCGAAAGGAAAGTATTTTTAAGTATAATTCCAAAGTCATATAAATCGGGTCAGCTCTGTAATTTGTTTCAGGAACGGATAACACTTCCAAAAAGTGTTTTCGTTTCGTGTTTCGATGTTTCGAAGAATTGGGAATTGGTAAACGAGGTTATAGGGCGGTTCCGCCGGATCAACCATTGATGATGTGATGCAAATTAATTTTTTATCTAATATTTCATCAATTTCTCACACTTTCAATCGATTCTTGGATCTGTTTCGGGTACGCGTCGCAAGATAGATTTATCGTTCCCACTAATTTGTACAGTTCTGGCTCCGCCTCCGCATTCTTATCAAACATGACCTTTAGAATATATTACGCTCGGAATTAGTTAGCCTTAGGAATTAAATCATCCGGTCGGATAAAATTAGCCTGAGTGACTTAATACACAATTATGAAGCAAAGAGTAAAATATTACTATATTTATTAAATTAAATTATTAATTCAGAGTCATTCCTGCAGTGTTGAGAAATAAAATAGTCAGACATCTTTGACAAAGGTGGCACGCGTGGTAGTGTTGAAAGCTACAGGCCCATATCCATTCTTCCCTTTTAAGCATTTGTGCTTAAAACATACTTTGAAAACAATACCCGCCTTTGTTTAGAAGTTTAATCATTTAGCCCCGTCTCAGCAGGTTTTATCTCTGGGCGAGGCACTATTTGTTGCTTGAGGAGCTCGTAAATTTATTACATGCAACATTTGGTAGCAACAAGCGTGCGTGCGCTCTGTTTGTAGACGTTTCAAAAGCTTTTGATTCTTGATTTTATTATTTCTTTCTTGTGTCCAGGAACAGCCGAAGCTTGAATGCTGGCACACACAAATGCATTCTTTGTAGGCTAAAAGAAATACAAAAATCAACCAGTCATAAAAAAGTTTTAAAAATATTTTAGACTATGGTTTTAGGGGACCTTTTTGGAATATACTTCAGGAATTGTTAATGAACCGGACTCAGGATGTTTCGATCTGCGACACCAAGAGTGAGAATATGTCATTGGAAGCTGGCGTAAATGAGGGTTCTGTACTGTTCCACTTTTATTTAATTTGTTTGTGAATGACCTTGCAAAAACTTTGTACGGATGTTAACATTTCAGTATGCGGACGATACTTCTCCCTGGTGTTGCGGCATCTTAATGTATGCAGTGCAGTTGCCTTGAGACAAGATGATGCGACAGATATGATCGACAGGTGGTGCTTCTCTGATTCAAATTAACATTAATAAAGGAAAACTCATGAGTTTCAGCGGTCCTTTGACGCAAAAAAGCCGAGATTTTTTCTTTTGTGTAGCATTCATCAAAGTATGCTACGCTGCAACAGTAGTTCTCTTGAATATGTTAATACAACAAAATATTTAGAAATTTTCTTTTTTGATAGCCTGTCCTGGAATGCTCGCCTTAGTCATGTCGCTAATAAATTGCGGAAGTTGTATAGCGTGTGTTATGTAACACAAAGGCGTTTCGTCCTTTTACAGTTCGAAAAACGATAGCCAATGCTTATGCCGCACGGCTTACTGCGTTATGGGATTAATTTGTATGGGAATGATTCCTTGCACTATTGCACAATAAGATTGATGGCATTCTAAAAGGCATTTTAAAGATTATAGCATAGACATCTACGAAAATCACCAATGACGAATTGTTTAAATATTTGCGCCTTCCACTTTTTTTTGCACTTTTTTCAAATATATGTCATCAGTAAGCATTATTGGCGCAGCACTTTCAAAATCTTTCGACTTTATTCTCGCTTTTTGCGTCAGAGTGAGCGCTTTGTTTTTCCCAAATGCTTATACTGAAGCATTGAAACAGAAAAAGCTAGTTTTATGTTTCTGATATGTTTACAGATACAGTTGCAAAGGGACGGCTGAAAAGGCTCCTAAAACAATTTGCCAAGGAAAGATTACTTGGTGTTACTTCAGTGTACTTCTTTGTATTGCTATTTTTTATTTTTTTGTTATTTTTTCCGGATATTTTACAACTTTGACGCGTATCTCAATATCTACTTTATAAACAGCTATATGCGATGCTGAGTTATGGTTTTGGCGTTTCTTGTATTATCTGCATCGCTACTGTTACCATAAAGCGAGGTTTTTCTTCTAATATATTTTTTTTGCCTCCAGATATTGTTGTATTTCTCTCGCGGGGGGGGGGGGGAGGTGGTAGTGATCTTCTATGCTTGTCTAACCTCTTATTTTTTTGCTTTGTGCGCATATGCTTCTAGGTAAGGTATATCTTCTGTCGCCGAGGTTTTCTTTTTTTACTCTGTGTATGTATTGTTTTAATATTATTCTGTGCCGCTGCAAGGCCTCAGTAACACAAGCCGTTTTGGCTTACGACGGGCCCCTCGTCTTATGTACTGATAAGAAATATGTGCAGCGAAAATTATCGTTTTCATTATCAATATTATTATTAATATATTTTTTGCCTAAAATGTATTATTATTATTGTTATTATTACTCTTTCTAGACGTTTCAAAAGGCATTTGATTCTATTAGTCATAAAATACTTAAGAAAAAAAAATTACGGCTACGGTTTCCGGGGCGCCATTTGTGTATTTCTTGAAAATTTTTTAGCAAATCGAGACGCATCAGGTTTCAGTCGGTAAAACCAGCAGTGTCGGCATAGATTTGAAAGCTGCAGTGCCTCAGGGGACTGTTTTATCGCCACTTTTAATCTTTACGCAAATGACTTAGCCAAGACTGCTTCCGGCTGCGATATTTATCAGTACGCCGATGATGCTGTTGATGATTTCTTGGTATATTAATTGTTGCAGTTGAGATTTCTTTACTGCAAACACAATGGTGACCGGTAATAGACTTGGTTTGAGGCAAATTGTATAAAAATAACATTGATAAAACAAAATGTATGTGTTTCAGTTGTCCCCTGAAACGCAAATGTCCAGACATTCTCTTCGTGTTGCACTCATCGAAATGAACGCGCTGCATTTGTGCAGCTGGCTGAATTTGCCCCTTCCAACAAGTATTTAGGAATATTTTTCGACAGCGATCTGTCATGGAATTCTCATCTAAGTTATGTTGCCAAGAGACTGCGAAGTGTATCATGTATGTTGTATTCTACAAAGACTTTTTTCCCATTTTTCAGTTGGAAAGATGATAGTCAATGCTTTGGCCTACGGGTTGCTACGGTACGGTATTACAATTTATGCAAACTGTTGGATGCTGTGGCAAAATAAATTCGACACGATCCTAAAGAGTACTTTGAGGGGTGTAGCGTACGTATATTTCTATACCGAGTGATGAGTTGTTTGCATCCTGTGCCAGCCGCGTTTTCTACCTCTTTTAATGAGATTGTGATGAGTAAGCATATTTTTGCAAAGTTCTTTCAAAACGCCTCGTGTTGTGGAACGTGTTTTGAGAGACGGTGAACGTTTCATAATCCACGTGTTTATACAAAATGTGGAAAACGACTGCGCTCATTTTATGTGCGAACTCTTTAATGGCTTACCGGACACGTTTTTGGGATAACTACAAAGCGTCAATGAAAAAAAAACTATGGAAGAGCAATATACTAAAGTTATACTTACATTTTCCAAATTACATACAGTGTTAGTCCCCCTTCGGCTTTATATTATTAATTTGACCCTAAGTTTTGGATGATCTGCAGATTATCCCCCCATGATGACTTTAATCGTGGTTTCCCTTTTGGCCTTTGTCTCCAATATGAAAAAGCACTATCAGTAATACCTGCTTTTCTCTAGTTATCGACAGGGTTATTGTTTGTGGCCTGATAGTATTTTGTTCAGCTGTGTATGTGCTTTATTTTAAAAGATTATTATGTGCGAGTTTGTATCTACATCACTGACTGCTGTGTGTGTATGTTTTTTTATTTCCTTTTATTTATATATTTTTGCGTGATATCTTTCACTGACTAGTTTGATGTTTCACTACACCACTGCCGGGTCCAGTCCCACAAGCCACTATTGGCTTTTGACGGACCCGCCTTTGTAAATCACATTGCATTTATGCTTGTGCAATAAATTATTATTAATATTATTAT
>JAZHYW010019362.1:0-18479 GCA_037355805.1 Ixodes ricinus | reverse complement strand
TGAAAAAGCAAAGTGGAAATAGTCTGGAGCTAACAATTCCGGTTTGCAGACACTGGACGTTGCCAAACCCCGTGGAAAGGCAAAGTGGAAAAGCGAAAATTTCCGGTCTGCAGACACCAGACTTTACCAAATCCGGTGAAAAGACAAAGTGGAAATATCCCGAAGCGGAAAATTCCGGTTTGCAGGCACCGGGCTTTGCCACGTCCGGTGAAAAGGCAAAGTGGAAATAGTTGAGAGTGAAAAATTTCCGTTCGCAGACACTGGACGTTGCCCAATCCGGGGAAAAGGCCAAGCGGAAGTAGTTTTTGGTTTGCAGAATCCGGACTTTGTCAAATCCCCAATGGCTTACCCCGATTAGGACTAATGAAATTCAGCTTGGCCCGTTGCAACCTAATTAGTCACTCTAATTGGGTTCAATGTTTTCAATTGGTTGCCCCAATTGGGATCAATCAAATTCAATTGGCACCGGATAACCTAATTTGACATTCTAATTAGTTCCGGGTCACCCAATTGGTCGTTGTAATTAAGTTCGAAATGTAGTGTGGGGCAACTGATGCCTGCATACTTTATAAGTACCACAAATATACAGCACCAGATCTTACCATTTTCCCTCCTTTTCACCCCAAACTAAGATTGTGCAAAAATATGTTTGATCTGACAGGGATGTTATTTTCAAAATAATGTTTTTTTGGTTGAGTATTGTACTGCAACCGATTTCTTCAATATTGCAAGTGTAAAAATAAAAAAACACCGGTTACATATAGCCTTTTAGACATATTGGAGAAATTGCAAGAAAAATCAAACATTTTAATTAAAAGAAAGAGTGCTTTTACCACTAAGAAACTGTTTGCATAGTGAAAAGTAGTCTTTGTTGAGGCCACACGCTCTTGAATCCTGAGAGATACATTGTACTGCTGGGTACCTAAGGGGTTTGCTGGTGGAAGGCCAGGATGCAGTTCCTACCAGGGACGAAACACAGGCTGATGCCACATTTAGTGCACTGAACTTGCGTCTGACTATGCGGACAGTGTCGGCAGCGTCCTTTCTTGCCAAACACTAACCAATGCCCAACACCGTCATACCGCACCACCGCAGAAGGTCGCGGCTGGACATGCTACTTGATTTTCTTGGCAGGCCCACTGCTACAAGAAGGTCGTCCACGCTTTGGCTTGTGTGCTCTCATCAGGGCATCTGCAATTAGAGAACTGAAATACTTCAGAGGAAGTTCTGGTTTCACACTCAGAAGATAGCACTCCCGCGGTTAGAGCAGTCAAGTATTGTTCACTGCAGTGTCTAGGATCTGAGCAAAGATCTGCATGTAGAAATGCTTGAATGGTGTGCGGTAGAGCTTTATCAATATATTACGTGAAACCACCCCGGTCATATGTACGTTGCATTCGAGGATGATACGGGGACTTGTTATGGCCACTTTAGGCTTTTCATCTTTCAAGTACCTTTTCACCGATCGGGGAAGCTGAACACCAAGAAAATTGATGTACAAAGTTACAACTTTGATTTCAGCTTACTTGATCGTGGTTACTTCAGAGTTCTTGTCAGTCTGCTGGTCTAACGTCGCACATCCTTTCTTGGTCAGTATTTTGATTCTAAAAACACCTCTGTGTTTTGTGGCTGATGAACAGTCTTGGATAGGTCTATGACTACTTTTCCTCCAATGCCCCAAGTCTCTTCTCCGCTTGTGAAGTTCGACTTGCAGAAAGTGTCCTACCGAGCATTGGACAATATGTCATAAACCATGCAAGATGCTCCAGCCCGCACAAAAAGTTTGAAGCAAAATATATGGGGTGTTGGTTGAACATACTGGCACAATTTACCAGCAGGGGTACCTTCGTACGGTACCATCATCTCGTCAATGAATTGTTTGGACTCATCCTCGACTTGGAGCAACAGACTCATTGCAAAGCTGCCTCACTTTCGAAAATTGGTCATCTGGGTCTTTGTCTGAAGCGAAGTGGATCAACCTTGCGGAGCTTTTTGAGGTGGTTGAGGGGCACGACATTGCAACAAAAGGGTACCGCAGCTTCTCTGACCAATTGTCAACGTAAGCTGGCATCATCACAACTCCCATGATGAGCCAAATGCCAAAGGACTGTTGTATATCATTCTTTATTGTGCTCACAGACGCTCGAGCGTGACGCACAGAATAGAGGTTTGTCTCGTCATCAATCATCGTCAGCAGGTTGTCATCAATGAAAACTTGAAAATATCTCATTGGGCTTCTGACATCATCACATATCTTAAACACAGGTTCTGTAGGATCCACTGAACACCGGTCTACCTTTCGCCAGTCGAAAACTTGTGCGCAGTGAATTTAGTTTTTTCTTGATGTTGACGGAAGTGACAGGCCGGCATTCCGCCTTCAGTTTCGTTATCGCTTGGATGTTCTGTTGTTAGGCCCTTCGTTGGCAACTGCTCCTCGTCACCGTCACTCACTTCACCATCACTAGATTCCATGTCGGAGACTGTTCCATTTTGTGGAATCAAAACCACACAGGGATGGTCGCAACTCCGTGTCTGGTAGAAAGATCCTGATGAAATTTCCATCGGGCAGCAGTAGAATCCGAAACATAAAAGAAAATAGTACCGCGTGAAATCCGATCAGTAAACAGGACAACGAAGGGATTTACTAAACCACACCAAACAGAAGTTTTTTCACGACAATTAAGGCTAAACCGAGCATGCGATTTAGCGAGCGACGAGACCAGCCACAGCGACGAGCGACGAAGATTTAAAGCCGAACCGCATGTAAGCGATTTAGCGAGCGACGACATGAGCGACGGCGACAACGATGAGTCAGCGACGAGCGACGGAGATTTCTCACTGTCGCCCGCCGCACCAATCAATTTTGGGATTTCTCAAAAACGTTATTCCCCATTTTGGTCACTCGCTCCCCTTCCTTTCATGCGGTTTGCCTCTTCGCGCGAGTCGCGACTGACCGAGCGACAGCGAAGCGGGTCGCTACGCTTGTTTCGTTGCTCGCCGAATCGCTAGCTTGTGATTTATACTTTACAGCTGATGCCTCGTGCATATCTATGTAAACTTCAGAATGAACGCTCGTCCCTAAACTATCCCTGCATCTATTGACCTGGCTAAACATTTATAGGGTTAAAACTAGAGAAACATTGCCAAATCTAAGCACGGAAGGATACACCACTAAAATCACAGAGCTACTATGCGACTCCTACCACACCTACCATTTTACACGATACGCATATCAACTATGTACTTTTGTCCAGACTGTCACACGTTTTAAGGTAAAGTACCTATCCGTTATTGAATTTGGAACTTCTAAATTTGCAAAATAAACATATTGCAAAGCTAAATAGTGCTTACCTTCGTAACAGAAGGTTGAAGTGCGTAGCACGGTGTGGACGATACGCGTCCTAGGCGCCGCCATGCGCTTCAGAGACGACCAACGTTACTAGAACAAATCAGTTGGGAAACTGACACAGTGCCTGTTTTAAAGAAGGGGCTGCAATCTGTACTCGAGAACCGAGCTAATGGCGATTGCAAGGCCGTCATTTCTCCCGCAGCGTCCACTCCTAGAACTGCACGGCTGCACGTCGAGTCGGGTTAGTGTCGGTGGCACCATCTCACAGAGCCAATTCGCTTTCGCTATGTAAATCAGCTTTCATATTTCAACACGTCGCTGAAGGGTGGCGCTGTTATCGCATTTAGCTCGGTCTCGATAGACGCCAGCGGCCCAGGTTTCAGGCGTGAGTTTCCCAACTGAGGGTTCTAGTAACGTTCAAGCCGACGGAGTGCTTGAAGAGCCACTGGCGGCAAAAATTCGAGACCACGAAAACGAAACCAGAACATGTATCTCCTAAGATACGTTCAACACTTCGCCTGAGTATTGCATTGGGCAACAAACAACTATTATTATATTGAATATATCCCTAAATATACACTGTACTTAAATTATAAAATAGACGAAATTAAAAAAATTTGCGTTGTTAGAAGCGGTGGAAATAGTGGTCGGCGTCTGTGAACACTGGGCAAGATGGCGCCGCGAGGACGGGTGATGTCAGGGGGTAAGCATACAGATCCACGGCATTCAAGAACTTTATTTCGTGCTTTAGTGCTTTGTGCGGGTTTCACATGCAGTGATTCCACGGCCGAAATCACTGCCGCTAGCGGCAGGGAGGCACGGATCGCGAGGTTTCATTTCACATGAGCGTTTTCTGCCGCTGCGATGGCCAGTGTTGCTTGCAGCAAGCAGATGCTCACAGTCATTTACAGCAGCTTCTAACAACAATTTTAATCCCTTAGTTTTCAGTTTCCTCTTTAATTTCACCTTAATAAAACAAAAAAGTGTGAAAAATACTTAATATACTTTGGTCTTACTTGTTTATATTTTTTTTCGTTTAAATTTAGTTGTGGCGGAGGATGAAACATCAGATCATCCTCGGCAGCGTAATGGGCAGCGCCTTTCTCGGATTTAAAGTTTCCAGCTGATATGGCCGACCCGAACCTCCAGGACGTAGTTGGTATTTCCGAAATTGGGGTAAGTGCTCATGATCCGGATTATGTCCGTCTACGGAGACTGAAAGAGTACCTTCTCTTAAGAAAGAAGCAAATCTTGCTAACTCCCTCGAGCCCAAGGCACTGGTGGGTAAGCCCCATCTGGAAAAACCACAGTAGAGAGTCGGAGTTCCACACAACGTTGAGTTGTGGCCTCGTATTTTGATTCCGAGAGTTTTCTAGTCGTATTCGTTTTCTCACAATATAATATATTTGTGCAAATGCCACTGCTTACAAGTGGGGACAGTGAGTACTTTCAGTACTATAAGATTAGACACTGAAAAGTTTGAAGAGCTTTATTCCGTGGTCGAAACACCACTCACTAGAGCTTACCTCACGTAGGAGCCGCTATTATCACGGGCTAGACGTGCCATGACACTCTGGTACTAAAAGCTTCCCTGCTTTCCTAATTAGCTCTGACTTATACACAGACATATGGTTTACTGTTCCACCTGCTTT
The DNA here is from genome assembly GCA_037355805.1 of Ixodes ricinus. Taxonomy (NCBI): domain Eukaryota; kingdom Metazoa; phylum Arthropoda; class Arachnida; order Ixodida; family Ixodidae; genus Ixodes; species Ixodes ricinus. The sequence continues at coordinate 13,478 of JAZHYW010019362.1, read as the reverse complement.
CTTCAAGGTATTTATTGTCTGGAATGCAGATCCAGGACGTCGCTGCGGCCTTTAGAGTCGGGATCTCGACAGCGACGGGCGCCATTCAATTCACCTGCAAGCTTCTCTGGGGAGCTCTCCAACCCCTTTGTCTCGAGGTATGCTGAAAGTTTGGCTGGCCAAATTAGTTATAGAGAATGTTTTACATAGGATTAAATTTTGCGCACCTGTTCTATCATTAGTAATTTGTGAGGTGCTCTTAGGAAAATACCGAAACTGCTGGATTCTAGTATTGAAGACGTTTTAAATTGGGAAATTAGCATACTGATTAAGATGGTGCGCGCACGGTGACCGTTGAATGCAGATGCGAGAGCTCAGCTCGCGCACTGCCAACTCAGCCCCGCTTCTTATTTCTTCCTGACAATACCTGGGTACACCAGCAATCACAGTGTCAAATGCAGCAATCACAGCAATCACAACGAGTTTCACAGGCAGCGATTTCGGCCCTATAGAGCGGCGCGATTTTTACCGTCGCGGCGCTCTGGACAGCCGCAGCGGCTGAGCGGCATGGTTCCACCAGGGGCCCTAATCTGGACACTTGGCGTAAAAGTCGGTGAGAAATTCTGCGGCTATGATTGGCCGGCGCGAAGGACAAGTGTGGCGTTGGCCAATCGCGGCCGCCAGATTTCTCGCCGTCGTTTTCGCTAAGCGTCCAGCTTAGGGCTCCAGGTTGGATATTTTTCGCCGTGGCAGAGCGGCAGATCCCACACTGGCCACTCACATCGCGGCAAGAGATCACGTGACAAAAGGAGAAACTTGCTGGAAAGCTGACGCATAGGATGGCGGCGTTTTCACGTTCTTGATGCAGAGGACAAGCCGAGAAAGTACGCAAGCGACTGGTTTGCGGCTTCTTTTTCCAGCGGATCGAGCTTTATTGATTCAGCAGTCGCGTCGGAACTGTTCAGGAGATCATGAATGAGGGGGATTGTTGTCCTCTTGCTCGAAATTTGTTTTCTCGATGAATTACGGTGCTCTTTTTGCTTCCTCACTTGAGTACCAACTGTAGCAAGCTCAAGAGACGCTAATCGGAAGCGGCTTGTGCGAGCGCTAGTGATAAAAACAAAAAAACAAGAAGAATAACTGAGCGGCATTGACGTGTCTTTTCCGACACAGATTGTCAGAACAAGTAAGACAAAATGTATCAAGCCCAGATCAATGAACTGCTTAACAGTAAAGTGTCAAAGCGTCGGGCCCCTTGGGACGCGCATGCTCGAAGAATTTAGGAACAATGGGACCAAAAAGAAACTCTGGGAAGAGGTGATTGAGGCCTTGAAAGTGGTCAACAAGACCGGTTTGAAACCGCTGCGCGACTACCGGTTCGAGAGGTTCGGGCGGCAATATCAGTTGCAGTATTTACATCGGAGGAAGGCGCTGTCCGTGACGCTGCCGAGGGTCCGACGTTTCATCCTCCGTGACAACGAAGTTCGAAAAAAAAAGAAGCATAAAGAAATAAGACCAAGGTTTATTTAGTATTTTAAACGCTTTTCTGTTTTATTAAGGCGAAATTAAAAGGAAACTGAAAACTAAGGAATTAAAATTATTGTTAGAAGCCGCTCTAACTAATTTTGCTCGTCTGCTTGCTGCAAGCAACATTGGCCATCGCAACGGCGGAAAACGCTCATGGGAATTCAAATCTTGCGATCCGTGCCGCCGCGCTGCTAGAAGCAGTGATTTCGGCCGCGGAATCGCTGCATGTGAAACCCGCTTAGATTAATGGTGGAATATTATTGAAGGCCTCTTAACAAGTGAGCTTTTATCATGAAGTTCTGGAGGTAAATATTGTACATGTAGTCTACAGATCATGAAAACCTTGAAACGGAGAAAGGATTAACCAATGTTTATTTATTTAGATATGAAACAGATTGTAAAGGTATGTGTGTGTGATTACATGTAAACCATAAGAATGTGTAGTTTATGAAACTGATTTCAGAACTTCCATGCAGTCGTGTTCGAAATATTTAGAAGGCTCTATTACATCTCTGCCACTATGACACAATGTCATCACAGGTGCCAACTGCTGAGAGATGGCTGGAAGTTCTTGAGGGCTTCCAGAACAAGTGGAACACCCCACTGTGTTGGTGCTGTGGATGGCAAACATGTCGAGATTCAGGCACCACCAAATTCTGGTAGCTTATGCTACAACTATAAGGTACAGTTTGCGTCTGTACTTTTTATGAGCTGTATTGCTCGCTGCATTCATAATTTATTGTCATTACAGGGTGCGTACTTTGTCATAATTATGGCTGTTGTGGACAGTGACTTGAAGTGCGTTGCTGTACACGCGGGTGCCTACGGACGACAGGGTGATGTTGGAACCCTAGGTGCCTCTCGGTTCAGCAAATGTTTCAAAAATGGCCTCCTCGGCCTGCCACCACCAAGGCCGCTTCCAAAGCCCACAGTAGTCGCACCATATGTTTTCTTGGGGGACGAAGCGTTTCACCTAAGCCCCGACTTTCTGAGACCGTACCCGGGAAAGCACCAGGACGATGACAAACGAATATTCAACTATCGCCTCAGCCATGGAAGGTGACTTAAAAGCGTAATAAGCATGTAGTGCGTTGAGGGGCTGGGCGGGTCATTTTAACAGAGTAGCAAATAGTTCAAGTGTTTTTTTTGTCTGTTTTGTTGTGGGCAAATTGTGAAGATGCTTTTCCGTGAACCTGTCCCCACTGTTGTGCAGGAGGTGCGCCGAAAACGCTTTAGGCGTGTTGGTATCAAGGTTTCGGATATTCCGAAGAACCATCAACCTGCTACCAGAACACGGACACTACGTCGTCTTGACAAATTGTCCACTACAGAACTACTTGCGGGATGACTCCGTCTACATTCCTCCTAGCTACGTTGACAAAGAGGATGCATATGGCAACATCTCGAACGGCAACTGGCGATCGAACTTCAAAGACGACGAAATAGTCATGACGGACCTGGAGCCTCCGGTGTGGCACAATTACAGCGGGTTCGCACGTGAAGCGAGGGAACTCTTCTGCTCCTACATTATGAGCAGGCAAGGGGCCGTACCTTTGCAGCCGAACTGTGCGGGGCTGAGTTCTTGAATGGTAGCGCACCCTGTGCTGAGAGCACTTGCAAACGTTTGCGTACATTGCATTGTAGACACCATCCAGACAAATAAACAAGCAAAAAGTGGGACTCGTTTGTCTTTACTCTCTGTTTACAAGAAGTGCATCAGGGTATCGGCCTTGAGCATACTGATATGTTATGTGTAGCAGTTTCATCTTGCGGTGAGCCTGCATGGACTGGACTCGGGTGTCGCCTTTTAGTATGGATCCAGGGAGAGCAGGAATTGAACAGTAACATCCATAGGCTAGTGTGCTGCAGGACCCTCTCACAACGCTCAGCTCGCCTTCCACTGCCTTCAAGACCTGTTTCAGTTTTGCGCTCTTTGCATGTGTCTCAGTCACTACGCTTTCTATTGGGTAGCTTCTAGGCTCGGCTGCTTGAGAAGGACCAGCAGCAGAGGTCTTGGCGTAGCTCGGTGATGCAAAAATAAGCTTCAGAGTGTTTGGGGCGCCCGGCCCCCTAGGGCTCCCTTGAGGGTGTCGGACTCTCTGCTGCCGGTTGACACATGTGTGCCACCGTTAAATCGGTGGCCTCTATGTTGCTGAAACTCCTAAAAAGAATGTAAATTATTAAGCACTTGCGCTCACACCTATCAATTAATTTTGCTTTTTTCGAACACTTGAGGTTGCGCAAACCTGATGTGTCCCTCAGGAACTGGAGTCGGTCGATGTAGGGCCAAACCTTAGATTTCGAGGACGCTGCAGCCCCAATCTTTTTTGTCTCCTCCTCGTCATTACTTTTTTTCCGTAAAGTGTCCCTAAGGTTCTTCCATCGGGATTGTACCTCATCCACTGCCACTGAAATGTCAAGTCGTATACAACGTGATGTTGATTAAAAGACCGATGATGCTGGACATTTAAATCAACGTAGCGCGCATTGCGCATGTTGCCGTCTTCGAGAGAGCTCGTAATACAGTCGACCCAAAAGGGGTGAATGAGTGTCCTATAGTTGGTTATCCGCATCGAACACAAGCTTTTTGGCTTTGATAACAGAAGATAAGAGAACAGAAGAGGGGTAAATGAGTATCCTATAGTTGGTTATCTGCATCCAACACAAGCTTTTGGCTTTGATAACAGAAGAGAAGAGAACAGAAGAGGGGTAAATGAGTGTCCAATAGTTGGTTATTCGCATCGAACACAAGCTTTTTGGCTTTGATAACAGAAGAGAAGAGAACAGAAGAGGGAAAATAAGTGTCCTATAGCTGGTTATCCGCATCGAACACAAGCTTTTTGGCTTTGATAACAGAAGAGAAGAGAACAGAAGAGGGAAAATAAGTGTCCTATAGTTGGTTATCCGCATCGAACACAAGCTTTTTGGCTCTGATAACAGAAGAGAAGAGAACAGAAGAGGGGTAAATGAGTGTCCAATAGTTGGTTATCCGCATCGAACACAAGCTTTTGGCTTTGATAACAGAAGAGAAGAGAACAGAAGAGGGGAAAATGAGTGTCCTATAGGTGGTTATCCGCATCGAACACAAGCTTTTTGGCTCTGATAACAGAAGACAAGAGAACAGAAGAGGGGTAAATGAGTGTCCAATAGTTGGTTATCCGCATCGAACACAAGCTTTGTGGCTTTGATAACAGAAGAGAAGAACAGAAGAGGAGAAAATGAGTGTCCAATAGTTGGTTATCCGCATCGAACACAAGCTTTTTGGCTTTGATAACAGAAGAGAAGAGAACAGAAGAGGGGGAAAATGAGTGTCCTATAGTTGGTTATCCGCATCGAACACAAGCTTTTTGGCTTTGATAACAGAAGAGAAGAGAACAGAAGAGGGGAAAATGAGTGTCCTATAGTTGGTTATCCGCATCGAACACAAGCTTTTTGGCTTTGATAACAGAAGAGAAGAGAACAGAAGAGGGGAAAATGAGTGTCCTATGGATTGGTTATCCGCATCGAACACAAGCTTTTTGGCTCTGATAACAGAAGAGAAGAGAACAGAAGAGGGGTAAATGAGTGTCCAATAGTTGGTTATCCGCATCGAACACAAGCTTTTTGGCTTTGATAACAGAAGAGAAGAAAACAGAAGAGGGGAAAATGAGTGTCCTGTAGTTGGTTATCCGCATCGAACACAAGCTTTTGGCTCTGATAACAGAAGAGAAGAGAACAGAAGAGGGGGAAAATGAGTGTCCAATAGTTGGTTATCCGCATCGAACACAAGCTTTTTGGCTTTGATAACAGAAGAGAAGAGAACAGAAGAGGGGAAAATAAGTGTCCTATAGTTGGTTATCCGCATCGAACACAAGCTTTTTGGCTCTGATAACAGAAGAGAAGAGAACAGAAGAGGGGGTAAATGAGTGTCCAATAGTTGGTTATCCGCATCGAAGACAAGCTTTTGGCTTTGATAACAGAAGAGAAGAGAACAGAAGAGGGAAAATGAGTGTCCTATAGTTGGTTATCCGCATCGAACACAAGCTTTTTGGCTTTGATAACAGAAGAGAAGAAAACAGAAGAGGGGAAAATACGTTGTCCTGGCAGTTGGTTATCCGCATCGAACACAATGCTTTTTGGCTTTGATAACAGAAGAGAAAAGAACAGAAGAGGGGAAAATAAGTGTCCTATAGTTGGTTATCCGCATCGAACACAAGCTTTTTGGCCTTGATAACAGAAGAGAAGAGAACAGAAGAGGGGAAAATGAGTGTCCTATAGTTGGTTATCCGCATCGAACACAAGCTTTTTGGCTTTGATAACAGAAGAGAAGAGAAGAGAAGAGAAGAGAAGAGGGGTAAATGAGTGTCCTATAGTTGGTTATCCGCATTCGAACACACGCTTTTTTGGCTTTGATAACAGGAGAGAAGAGAACAGTAGAGGGGTAAATGAGTGTCTTATAGCTGGATATCCGCATCGAACACAAGCTTTTTGGCTTTGATAACAGAAGAGAAGAGAACAGAAGATGGGTAAATGAGTGTCCCATTGTTGGTTACATGCATCGAACACAAGCTTTCTTTTCGGCTCTGATAACAGAAGAGAAGAAAACAGAAGAGGGGTAAATGAGTGTCCAATAGTTGGTTATCCGCATCGAACACAAGCTTCTTTGGCTTTGATAACAGAAGAGAAGAGAACAGAAGAGGGGAAAATGAGTGTCCCATAGCTGGTTATCCGCATCGAACACAAGCTTTTTTGGCTTTGATAACAGAAGAGAAGACAACAGAAGAGGGAAAATAAGTGTCCTATAGTTGGTTCATCCGCATCGAACACAAGCCTTTTTGGCTTTGATAACAGAAGAGAAGAGAACAGAAGAGGGGAAAAATGAGCAGTCCTACAGAAGGTTATCACGCATCGAACACAAGCTTTGGCTTTGATAACAGAAGAGAAGAGAACAGAAGAGGGGAAAATGAGTGTCCTATAGTTGGTTATCCGCATCGAACACAAGCTTTTTGGCTTTGATAACAGAAGAGAAGAGAAGAGAAGAGAAGAGAAGAGGGGTAAATGAGTGTCCTATAGTTGGTTATCCGCATCGAACACACGCTTTTTGGCTTTGATAACAGAAGAGAAGAGAACAGTAGAGGGGGTAAATGAGTGTCTTATAGCTGGTTATCGGCATCGAACACAAGCTTTTTGGCTTTGATAACAGAAGAGAAGAGAACAGAAGATGGGTAAATGAGAGTCCAATCATTGTTGGTTACATGCACTCGAACACAAGCTTTTCGGCTTTGATAACAGAAGAGAAGAGAACAGAAGAGGGGTAAATGAGTGTCCTATAGTTGGTTATCCGCATCGGGACACAAGCTTTTTGGCTTTGATAACAGAAGAGACGAGAACAGAAGAGGGGGTAAACGAGTGTCCCATTGTTGGTTATCCGCATCGAACACAAGCTTTTGGCTTTGATAACAGAAGAGAAGAGAACAGAAGAGGGGTAAACGAGTGTCCCATAGTTGGTTATCCGCATCGAACACAAGCTTTTTGGCTTTGATAACAGAAGAGAAGAGAACAGAAGAGGGGTAAATGAGTGTCCTATAGTTGGTTATCCGCATCGAACACAAGCTTTTTGGCTTTGATAACAGAAGAGAAGAGAACAGAAGAGGGGTAAATGAGTGTCTCGGTAGTTGGTTATCCTCATCGAACACAAGCTTTTTGGCTTTGATAACAGAAGAGGGGTAAATGAGTGTCCTATAGTTGGTTATCCGCATCGAACACAAGCTTTTTGGCTTTGATAACAGAAGAGAATTTTATGAAACACCCAACAAGATACAAATACGATGCCGGTACGGCCCGGGCGCGCGCTTAAAAGCATGCTACAAAGCAGCAGCGCGAGCGCCGCTGTACGGGGCTGTCGTTTACGATCTCGTAAAACTGGGGAATTGTAGTAGACCGTTTCCGCAGCTCGCTAAGCAGCCGGATAGCGCTCCGTAATCCCCCACAAGACCTTGAACTATGCTGATAAGGCTGGCGGCGGGCATGCGCAGGTGCGGCGTTTTCTTCCGGGATACCGTAGCGGAGGAGAAAACGGTCTACTACAATTCCCTATTTTCTAATGTCGTACGCACAACGGGGGTTCTGCGACAGGGAACGAGTGGGGCGGGAAGCGCAGCATCGAACGCTTCGAAATTTGGGGTCAACATTTGGTGCCCTTTCGAAGAGCGCGCGTCCATAGATTTCGCCAGTGCTCAATGTTCTGAGATACACGCGCGCCAACACATTTGATTTCATAGCGCTGGAAGCTTGTCCCGAAGTATAGGCGGGATCGGTGGCCGAGTGGGCTAGCGCACCAGCTCGGAGCACGTGGAGCGAAAGCTCGCGCTGCAGAACTCAGGGATCCTGGGGGGCTATATTGCAGGTTTTGGACTCCCAGGAGACTAGGGAGAAGGAAGTGACGTCAACAACGCTCTTTGGATGTTGATTGGTGGAGTCGCTGATGACGGTGAGTTTCCGCGATTAAGATACGTTCATTCACACCTACGTCACTACCTTCTCCCTAGTCTCCTGGGAGTCCAAAACGTGCAACATAGCCCCCAGGGCTCAATCCCCACCCTGCCCATTTCGATCTGGATGAGCATCGTTCCGGCGTGCGGTCGTGTATCACTACTCCGTGGTGCACGTTAAAGACCCCAGGTTAGCGGTTGTACCACACTGGCTAAATTGCTCATCTACAGCGATTGACTCGTCGCAACATTAAATGGCTGACCAACTACACGCTGTATAAATATTTCCACAACCACAATTATTATTATCCCCAATGTATAGGAAAGCGGACAGACATAAAGTTGCAAGGAGCGAAAGCACGGAGGCGAGCTGGTCATGTTACATTTCTTAGGTAATGTAAAGTGCTTGGTCACAGGCCATGGGCACTGCTGTTCTTGGTCTACTGCAACTGCAGGGAACACCCTGTGTAATTGTTCAGATATCAATATAAGCCACTTTGCAATATTTATTTTAAAATCAAGACCCCTGACCAGAGACGTCGGAATTACTCGAATATTGGGGGCAAAAGGGGAAGGGGGGGGGGGGAGGAGGCAGAGTTATTTTTCGCCTCGTCGAACTCCGTATTGTTTACATTCAAATTTAGAAATATCTAGGGGCGCGAGAAGGGATGGGAGGCGATGGCCTTTCTCTGTTCCGACACCACTGGCCTTGACGTTTGCTGAATAATGCACATGGCTAAACAGTGTAAAAACGTTGAAACACGTAGTAGTGCAGTGGTTTCATGCCGGTCTTATCGATCACTTTTATGGCCTCAGTAACCTCTTCCCAGAGTTTCTATTTGGTCTCATTGTTCCTAAATTCTTTGAGCTGCCCGTTCCAAAAACCAGACGCTTCGACACTTCACTTATAAGCAGTTCATTGAACTGGGCGCGATGACATTTTCTTACGTGGTGGACGATCTTTGTTTGAAAAGACACTCAATGTCGCTTGGTCTTCTTCTTCTTTTTATTTTTCTCACTAGCGCTGCACGAGCTGCTTCCGATTAGCGTCTCTTGAGGTCGCTACACTTCGTACTCGGCGAGAAAAGTAAAAAAGAGCCGCGTGTTTCATTGACAAAACAAATTCCGAGGAAGGACACAGCAATCCCCCTGCTCCATGATCTACTGAACAGTTCCGGCGCGACTGCTGAATCAATGAAGCTCGACCCGCCAAAAAAACCGCAAACCAGTCGCTTGTGTACTTTCTTGGCTTGTCGTCTGCTTCAAGAACATAAAAACGCCGCCAACCTATGCGCCAGCTTTCCCGCAATGTTTCTTCTTCTGTCAGTGTTTTCCCGCCGCACTCTGAGTGGCCAGCTGGTAAGCTGCCACTCTGCCGTTGCGAAAATTTTCCAACTTGGTGGAACCGTGCCGCTCTGCCGCTGCAGCTAGCCACAGCGCCGCGACGGCAGAAATTGCGCCGCTCACGGGCCAAAATCGCTGTTGGAAAATTGTTTGCCGCGTTGCAGGATGGAAATTTTTTGCCGCGACAGAGCGGCAGCTTTCGTACTTTCCATTCACAGTGCGGCGGAAAATCACGGGACAGAATTAGAAACATTGCGGGAAAACTGGCGCATAAGACGGCGGCGTTTTCACGTTCTTGAGCAGAGGACAAGCATAGAAAGTACGCAAGCAACTGGTTTGCGGTTTCTCTTTTTCGGCAGGTCGAGCATCTTTGCTTCAGCAGTCGCGCCGGAACCATTCAGGATGATATGAAGGAGGGGTGCTCTCCCTTCCTCGGAATTTTTTTTCTCAATGAATTACGCGGCTCTTTTCTACTTTCCTCACCTGAGTACCAACTGTAGCGAGCGCCATAGACGCTAATCGGAAGCGGCTTGTGCGAGTGCTAGTGAGAAAAACAAAAGAAGAAGACAATTAACTGAGTGACATTGACGTGCCTTTTCCAACACAGATCGTCACACCAAGTGAGACAAAATGTATCGCACCCTAGCTGTTCAATGAACTGCTTATCAGTGAAGTATCGAAGTGTCGGGTTCCTTGGGACGCGCAGTTCGAAAAATTTAGGAACAATGGGACCAAAGAAAAACTCTGGAAAGAAGTGACTGAGGCCGTGAAAGTGATCGGCAAGACCGGTATGAAACCACTGCACTACTATGGGAGATTCGGGTCCAGGAGGTTCGGGTCGGCCATATCAGTTGGAGTCTTTACATCCCAGGAAGGCGCTGCCCGTAACGCTGCCGAGGATCATCCGAGGTTTCATCCTCCGCAAAAACAAAGTTTGAAAAGAAAAAAACCTATACCAATAAGGTCAATGTTTATTTAGTATTTTATACATTTTTTGTTTTATTAAGGTGAAATAGAGGGGAAACTCAAAACTAAGGCATTAAAAATGTTGTTAGATGCCGCTGTAACCGACTGAGCGTATCTTCTTGCTGCAAGCAACATTGGTCATCGCAACGGCAGAAAACGCTGCATGTGAAATGAAACTTCGCGATCCGTGCCGCCGCGCCGCTAGCGGCAGCGAGTTCGACCGCAAAATCGCTGCATATGAAACCCGCTTTGCTTAAGGCTGTGGTCCCACGGCAGCCATCTTGAACAAGGCGTTAGTTCAACCAATAGATGGCGACACGCACCCGTGGGGTGGCCAAAACATCGGTTCATGGTGGTATGGCTCGAGCACCATCACGTTCCCTCATGGCCTTGCTCGGGCCGCTGCCAGCTGTCCTCAGCTGGCTCAAGTAGCGTGGCCCAGCAAACGCATGTAGGCTGAAATGTCAGGCTGGGTATAAATTGTTCTCTGATATAGGGAGATGCGGTTCGGTGGTTGTCACGGGCTTTCGCAATAAATCTTACCAAGAAGGAATCAATTGTTGATATACGTGTCAGTAGTCTATCAATGAAAACTTCTTCGGCAGTAATGCACGCTCAGTAGACTCAATCTTCCAAGACACCAGTGGAATCGGACGTCAAGTAAACCGCTTCGCGATTTACGGTACTTACCTCACCATTATAATGATTACTGAAAAGTGACGTCACGAAATATCGTGTTTCACGGGACGGAAGATGATGTAATGGTCGTTACATTATAGTTCCCAGAAAACAAACGCCGTTGCAATATTTTCGGAGTACCGACACACATAATGTTGTAAGTACAACTTTGGAGGAGTATGATTAAGATTATCAGAATAAATAGGAAGACGTTTATTTGCAATGAAGACGCTATGAATGAACGGCGTTTAGCAACGGTAAGTTATGAGCGTTCGGGAATTTATAAGTTCACGTGATTGCTAACTATGAACATACGGACAATGAAGACCTGTTTTGTCGGGAGACGGAGTTGCGGTGATGACCTGATATCGAACGACTCGTGGCAGACGAACAAGCAAGTTCTTTCTCAGCGAATGGTAAGCGTCCAGTGTCAAGCACAGAACCTGGCTACCGAAGTTTTCGACGTTTTGAACACTTACCGCTTTCGACAAAAGTGCTGGCGCCTGGGCTAACTTTGTGCAAAGACTTGAAGTCTTCCTCGAGTCCAGCGCCATCATGAACGGTAACTGAAAACGATCTACTATTCAGTCGGTGGGGGCGAAACGTATCCGCGTCTGCGGAGTCATGGTCGATGCGTACTCTAAGTGGTTGGAAGTTTACACGATGCCTTCCACGACGTCCAAACGCGTCATTGACGTTCTACGCTCTCTTTTCCTACTTTTGCCTTCCGAAAGTACTTTTCTCTGATAACGCGCCAAATCTTGCTTCAAATAAAATAAACAAGTTTTTGAAAAAGCAAGAAAAACCGGCATCAGGCATCACATTAGTGCACCATACCATCCTGCAACTAACGGGCAAGCAGAACAGATTGTGTGCGAAACGAAGAAAGCCCTTTTGAAGCTTACGGAAGAATCAGTTCAGTGAAGAATCGCCAGACTCTTGTTCTAGCAGCACGCGACGGTCTCATCTTACACGGTAAGAACACCGGCCGATGCAATGTTCGGCGGACGAAGAGCCAGACCCTTCGATCTCATGATACTATGGCCTACGAACGAAGATCAAGAAATTCCCAGATCGGGAGTGATGGCAACTTATTCGGTCGGACAACTCGCCTACGTGAGGTATTTCAGCGGAAGTCGGGCCTTCCATGTAAAACTTGAGTAGAAAAGGCTTTATGTTGGTTGACCAGAAGGTGTTTTCCTTTAAATACGTTGGATATCAATTCCCTTGAGTGTAAATATAACGAAATCACAAAACTCTCTTTTGTATTGTATAACTGCCCTTGTATTTGGTAGTAGAAGCTATGGTATTGATTTTGACCTTCCACACCAGGCTCCTTTTTCTTATTTTTCGCCTCATACTCCTTTGCGGTTTCAGTAGGCTTCGAGAATATTTTGGAACGGGGACACTTTACGTCAACGAGGCCATTTGTTCCAGTAGTCAATCAGGGAATGCTGCTAGAAATCCCTCCCTCTTATTAACGAATAGGCCGCACTTCTGTACAGTGCAGTTTTCCTGTTCCACGTACAGTTCTAAAGCAGCATCCTCATTGATTCGACCATATTCTGTTGCGGGTGAAGATAGGTATTTGGGTACACGATACTTGAAACAAGTCTGGCACTGTACGTTGTGCTTCGAGACCCCTAAGGTCGTCGTCCTTATAGAGCGTCATCATTTAATCATTACCTCGTCACCTCATATTGCTCTTCATCAACAATAAGTACAATAGGCTACCGCCATATTTCAATACATTAATTAAAAAATTTAGTCGTTCAGACCTTTATTATGTTTATTTTTATATAATGTTACTACGTTACATTACCTCGAGACGATCGACGTCCATCGTCGATCTTCAAATATACCTGTGTATAAATTAGACGCACAATCGCAAGAAACACAGCGTGCCGCCTCTTTTCTTTGGATCGTCTTTTTGAAATCAGCGCAAGCTCACGTGCTCTGTCTTCTGAGACGGTGAGAACGGTCGCACATAAAACCCGCGTTTCTCCTACCCGACGGCTTCCTTCTCTCATTTTGTGTAGTTGGTTATAACTAAGTAAGCTATATTAATGGTATATTATTCATATTTAGTTTCAGTTTCAGTCACGGGAAAGGAGGTTCGCGGAGCACTAGTGCCACTAGCGGGAACAATGAGGAAGAGGCAGGTGTCAAAATGTAGTGGGCTGTGGAACCCACGGGGCTTACGTCATGGCCCCTTCAGGTTTTACAAGCTCCTTGAACAAGGGCATGAATAGTGTCATTAAATAAGCTACACTTCAGAGTAACGACACTTGGCCATATTGCCGCGCGTGCAGCTTGCCAAGTAGGCAACGCGCGGGTGGCCTAACGGTTATAGCGCCTGCCTCCCACGCGAAAAGCCACGGTTCGAGTCCTGGCCGCGGGGACACCTTTTTGTTGACATCTAATGTCATGTTCTAGTAAATTCGAGAGCCGCCTTGCTACTTCGAGGTTAGAATGTTCTACGACCCGAACCTTCTTCGCCGAATGTTCCGGAAG
>JAZHYW010019361.1:0-11136 GCA_037355805.1 Ixodes ricinus | reverse complement strand
GGGGGGTTATCGGACGTTAGCCAGCCGAACGCTACACCTGACTGGCGTTGTCATTTATTACTTGAAGAGAACCCTCCTTGTGTGTGCTGACGAGATGAAAGATGACACGATGTTTGGTTCGCTATGCTATGTTTGTTTGTTGCTTCCGCCACTGGAACCTTGTAGCGTACATGCTCCTACTGTATACCGATTTCCCGGTGTGATCTATGTATTACAGTGTACAGTGTAAATATTTTTTTTCATTAACCAATCGCCTTGCGCGGTTTTGGTCATCTGTATGTTACTATTGGCTTGTGTTTGGCTAGCAGTCAGGGAAGGCAATGGCGCTACTTTCCCATGCTCCAGTGATGTCAGCCACAAGCAGCCCGTATTTCAAATTTGATGCCCCTATCGTCCGTTTTATGAAACTCTCTCAAAGCTACTGGCGCGAGCGCATTGCTTTATCCTATGCTTTCGTTTGCGCGAGAGCATGTGCAAATGACCTGCGTGATCAAACCCCTGCTCACTCCAACAGCTGGGACAGCGCTGAACGCCATGTTTGAAGCATACTATTGGTACTCTGTACTAGGATACTTGGGTAGTGTTGGGACTGAAGCGGCTCGCCTGAGGAGCGTGGTATTGATCGCGACAGGTGTCGACACCGGCGTGATACCCAGAAGGTGTGCGCGTGCGCGGCTGCAGGCGGGAAAATATGAATTTTTGGTGCCGCTTTGGTAGAGTGCACATAGGATTTCTATTACAGCTACAACCTTCCAACGGCTTTACCTCGGCATCATTTACGTTGCGGCACGACCGTTGGCAGCATGATGCTTCAATGTACTAAACGGTGCAAGCAACATTACTCTGCCTTCACATAAGAACAATTGCGACTTTAAAGAATGGGAGATTGCAAGTTTTTTCAGCGTAAAATTAGCTGCGATATTCGGTTCGTCGGATGGTGGGCCTTTTAAATGAAATGCTCATTTCCTTGGTTGCAAAAGGCCACACATGCGATATTTGGCGGGAATATTTAAATCTCGGAGGCACTTATTTTTATATTTTGTTATATGTTGGAACGTAACGGCATATACTAAAGTCCGAGATTGTTTTAGTATGTTTTTAAGTACCCCAGGTTAACTTCTTTGCCTTCTTTTATGTCTGTCTTCTTCTTCTTGACCTTAATCAGCTCGCTGCCCTTGTCACTCATTCTTGTGTTCATTTATGCGACAAACCACCCAAGCGATGGTCGCATAGAGATGAGAGCCTCATATTTCGTTATGGTTGCCATGACCATCGGAGGACCCCCAACGTTCACTGGTAAGAAATGGCTTATAAGCCACGAAAATATTTATCACGCGTTTTAACATTGAAATTAAGTCCAAAAACTGAGTCAACGCGGGCTGAACAAGTAATGCTTTATAAAATTCAAAGAAGAAAACAAGCAATTATTTCACATCATTTAACGCAGGAAAGAACAGCACACGTAAATCAGGCAAGGTAAAATGTGTAATAGTTTCCAGCACGGCATTGAAATATATGGTTACAGTCTGCAGCGCGTACATGGTTACAATGTGCAGCGCATTGGCCTCTTGAGAGTAAGCCATCTGAAACCCACACACTCATAACAATATATCTAACCGACAGCTGCTTTCTTACAGCGCAGGTAAGTCTCGCCTGAGCTGGGTATTCGAAATGAAAAACCCATGGTTCCACAGAGGTCGTATTTGGTTCAGACAGACATACAGGGTGTTTTTTTTTTCTTCTTTACAAAAATGTACAAATTTTACAAAAAAAGAGGTGGCAGATACGTGGATGCCATCTTTGCCTTTATATCTTTACGGCTCGGCGGACAATAAACAAATGGGCGAATAACCGTTCCAATGTTTAATAATTAACCAAAATCCGTTAGCTAACTGGTTCATTAACGGTTTCATTGGCCATGTTGCCATTGAAGTTTTAAAGGGAGTCATTATTAAAGGCTGACACAATTTCGACCATTCGCGAAAAGGCAACGAGGTTCGGGAAATTCATCGTTAAAGGTTTGCCTTTCTTCGCTTGATTCAGAAACCGCGTGATGATAATGATACGTAGAATAGTGACATAGCTGTCCTGGGGTGTGCTTGGCATACCACGTAGTCGTCTTGAGGTATACTTGGCATACCTCATCAGGTAAGTTGTCAAAACAAAGAACACCGCCCTCTCGATGCTGATCTTGTTAGACTTCAGCTCGAGGGCACTTTCCAAATAAGCAACACCGTCAAAATTGCTGAACTTGTGAACACTTCAGTAGTGAGTTAGCACATTCAGGGAGCCTAGTGCGTCGCGATCGATGCCTGGTAGGATCGCGGCAGGAGCTTCGCTGTTCACCGCTGGAGACAACAGGTCAGTTTCCCGAGCGAGCCCCGAACGCTTTGGAACAATGAGCTCTGGTGGACTTGCCTTCCGCTTCCTATCCTCTCGTATTGCGGGAGGGTCACCACTAAGGTCCTGGGGTACACTTGGCAGCAGGGTCGACACCGCGTCTGGCGCAAACGTGGGGTGTCCACGAGGAATGCTCATATTCTTTTCCGCCGATTATGTGGACGTAGTCTCGAAGGATGAAGAGGGGCTCGAAGTGCAGATCGCGGACAGCGCTTGTTTCTTCAAGACGCTCGTCCGATCTTTGCAGATTCTTTCGCCAAAGATTTCTTGTGGCTTCGTCG
This sequence comes from Ixodes ricinus, assembly GCA_037355805.1. Taxonomy (NCBI): domain Eukaryota; kingdom Metazoa; phylum Arthropoda; class Arachnida; order Ixodida; family Ixodidae; genus Ixodes; species Ixodes ricinus. Next base: position 8,455 of record JAZHYW010019361.1, on the reverse strand, counting down.
CTTGCAGACGCCGAAAAGAAATGCCGTTTTCACGCCTTTCACTCAGATGTAGCCCGTTTGGCAACCAGGTGCGCAGCAAGAGTTCTGCCGCCATTTCGCCGACGGCATTTCTCCGCTACCCTGATGCGTTCACCATCACGCAAGATTAGAACACATAAGATTCAAAACATATTTCGATCGAACACACGGAACTACGAAATCGTGGTCGGCTTGCCGACACGAGCACCACTCAAAGTGAAAAATGAAAAAGCAATAACGTCGTCGACTTCAAACGCATTTTCCGCCAGACGTCGGCGGGCTGCGCGATTTTTTCCGGGTAACTCGACTACAGCGCCGCCACAAACTGTCAATACACGCGCCCTCACGAGCTCCCGTTGCCGAGCCGCTCCGAGTCCCAACGACTACCCAAGTATTCTAGTACACTGTACTATTGACGACCAGCGCGACCTAAGCAGTGCCCACAGGTCTGTGATTGGCATTCGCGATTGGCCTGACGCTTACTATGACGTCTTTATTTGGATTAATTTTGTTTTCATAAATAGAAATAAGAATAATATCAGACTGCCAGCCTTGACTGTGTTGGTTTAAGAATGCGATGACTAAAAGCCTCTTCGTGATTTTTTCATACACCATTGAACTTGTAGTTCGCAACTAATAATAAGTGGCCAGGAATACAAATCGTGGCATCACGGTGAGGCAAATCCTTGTCATGACGTTACGAAAAGAAACCATAAGGGGCGCCACCGAACATCTCGGCGTTAAAGGGCAACTCCGCTCAATTCCGAAAAATTTAGGCTTACATGTGATTCCATTTCACAAAGTACTACTCAACAGCTCTACGTCTTCGGATTCGCGAAATGTTGAATATTATTTGTGTAATCTTAATTTAAACATCAGCTGATACCGAAACCGAAACTTCGGTTGCGTCAGGCAGCATTGGTCTCGTGTCCTCAAAGTCATGGCCACGTCACGTCGAACCACGTGGTCTTGTGACGTTCGTAGGGGCGAGGTAGAGGACACGCGACGCGGGAAGGTCGCTTCGCATGGCGTGGATGGTGATGGCCCGGGGGAGAGGGGGAAGGGCAGAACACGAAAGAGGAGAGGGGGAGCGGAGAAACCGGACATGCGATAAACGCGCAGGGCAGCGCAAACTAGCGCATCCGCGTTACGGTGATCACGTGGACGCCGTAGAGCCAACACCGGGAGGAGAAACTCATGACGTCATCGTTCAATTTCGCTCTGAGAAGTAAAAACAACCAAAACGTGAGAATGACGTAGTCATGCCTTTGGCGTAGTGGTTCAACGTTGGCCGCTCCAACCCCGTCGCATTGACTGCGCTGACGATTGCGCCTCACGTCGCACGCTAGAGTTGGCAGATTTCGGCGACTTGGCTCGTTTGAAAGTTTGCTGGCCAGTTTATTAAATATATAGACGGAATTAGATCGTAATATTTGACATGGGGTCTTCCTATATAATACTGAAGAGGGCTGCATAGTTTTCTAAATATCAAAAATGAAGCGGAGTTGCCCTTTAAAAGACAGCTTCGGCTGAGCCGCAATCATGAAGGTGGCGGCGCTTTTAGAAAAGAAAGTTCCATACCTTGAATGTGCTCTGACCACGATATTGTTTTTACACAAATGCCACATTGCAATGACTTGTCAAAACGAACAGTAGATTTTGCTACTGAGGAGCTTTTTAATAATAACACTTCCACAAAATAGCCTGGACGTTCTCCAACTCGTTCACTGTTGAAGCGGACGTCTCTCACTGCAGCTCGTCTGTTAACGCCTTTTCGTACTGCAAGATATTCTTACAAAACATGCTTGGAGGAGTCTTAACCACTAGGTGCGATTATAAACACTTATTTTCTATTTTATTAAACACAATACACTTCGTTGATAAAAAAAGGAAATTCCGAATAAGTTCTTAGAACAAGGACACTTGCGTTTGAAAATCAAGGCAACGAATCTTTGCATGGCTCTCACAGTGTTGAAATTATAGTCACAGACGCAATTAATACGCTCAGCGTCAATAGCTTCGACCGATATCACTTCGTCTGTGTATTTCGACTACTTTGTTGTTTTATAAAAAGTGCTAAAAGAAAACAAAAAAAACATTTTCAGTTTTTTTTTTGCGGCAACAATAAACTATTTATAGCCGAACGCTCCTTCTCGTGTGAAAGATAGTGCAAAAGCTCCGTGTCAGATGCCAAAGTTTCAGCACAAACCGATATTTTATTCAAAACTTATAAGTGATTTTCAGAAAATTTAAGTAAAAAAATGGCGCTCATTTTCGCCATTTTTGAGTTTCTGGCGCCATATGAGTACCATGCATTCGACCCCTCAGTCGGCCACCATTTTCACATTCACATTCACAAAAAAAACATTTATAACTTATGTATAAAATTTCGATTTGCGCTAATGATGTTTTGGCATCTGGTTCGCACCTCTAGCTCTACCTTCGAGCGGAGAATGAGCGTTTGGGTATGCTTAGTTCATTTTCGCGGTGAACAAAACCTAGCAAATACTTTTCGGGGACACCTATGCTGCAGTACACTTAGTTAATTGTTATTCATCACAAAAACTGCTCCGTTTTTTTTTTTAATAATACCAACACATCTTGAAAAAGAACACCTGAGCCTGTTTTTCTGTTTGAATTTGAGCGCTCCTTGCATTACTCTGAAGGCTGTTTTTATTTCTTTGGGACCACACCCCTTATATGGCATCGTTACCTTATAAGTATCTGTAGGCTCCCCAAGCATTCCGTTGAAGCCCATACTTCTTGGGAGTCGGACAATCCCTGCCCACGTCCCGTTTTTTATTTCTTTCACATAAACGCCCCCTTCACCCACCTCCCGCCCCGGCCCCCGAAAAAAAAAGAAAAAATAGACACCTAAATGCACGCAATCATTGGGAAAAAATAGGCAGCACAAGAACCCCCTCACATTTTATAAAATCGATCACGAAAACACTGAGCCCCAATCACAAGCAGTGAGGCCAAAATGTACGAACTACTCTGAACGGCACGACCAGCAGACCATGCATTAATATTGGCTTAGCGTCTAGTACCATCTTAAAGAGACCATGAAGACGATTTTTAACTTTTTTTAGAAAACTTGCTTTCCGATTTTCTTGGTTCCTGACAATATGCTAAATATTTTATATGGTTCCATTAAGCCTATTATTTCGTGTAAAATAAATAAATGAAACCGATACTGAAGTTTGGCTTTCCTGCCATACAACCTCTTTAAATGGGAGGTGACGTCAACACTCAACAGTCCGTTTCGGTAGAATGTAGTGGTCATGAGCGTAGTGGACAACGTGAGCTGGAGCGGTGCAGATCAATCTATCCTGGGAGAGATTGGCATTGTTTTTTGAGCGCAGCTCTTAGGCGCCCGTTTCCGGCGGGCAGCGTCGCCGTCGCCGTCGCCGTCGCTGACCGCCCGAGGTCACGACTCCCAGGTTACGTGACTCTCGGTCACGTGACCTCCGAGGTCACGTGACCCCCAGGTCACGTGGTCCCCCAGGTCACGTGGTCCCCAGGTCACGTGACCCCCTGGTCACGTGACCCCCGAGGTCACGTGATGATGACGATGACGATGCGGATGCCGATGACGTCATCAGGGACGTCATCGGCAGTCCGACCAGGGGTCACGAGCCCCCTGGTCACGTGACCCCCGAGGTCAGCGTGATGACGATGACGGCATGCGGATGCCGATGATGTCATCAGTGACGTCACTGATGATGTCATCGGCATCCCACGTCATCGTCATCACCTGATGACGTCATCAGTGACGTCACTGATGACGTCATCGGCATCCGCATCGTCATCGTCATCATCATTGATGACGTCATCAGTGACGTCACGTTACCCCCTCCCCCCGAGGTCACTTGCCCCCCCTCGTACCCTTTCCTCCTCCTCCTCCTCAAGAGCTGCGCTCCTAATTCGGCGTTACAGGGTTGTAAACGGCTTTCACTTTTTTTGACATACCAGCAGATTAGAATCCCACGTCCAGAGATCTGGCAACCCGACGTTTCCCCCGCCATATTGTGTTACTAATTCATGACCCACTCTGGAATAGCCATACCCGATGTCTGCAGTGGCAAGTCACCGCACCAAAGTGGTCTCTCATTAACGTAAGCGTGGTCACTCTTTCTCCGCAATCAATTACTAACACTTCCTTATCTGGAGCTATCTAGGGTGCCTTCATGTGCGATTTGCTTGGGGTGATGACATCTGGCCATTTTGTTTCTAACGTTTATTTTTATTTTTGTTCACAAGCGCGTGAAGAACGTGTCCCTGCACGCGCTCGTGGCGTTGACTGTGCTACAGCGACATTTTGTTTCCGGTGATTTCTTTGTAGTTTTTCCTGTGAGCGCGTGCTGTCGGCATCGGGTACCACAAACGATGGCATCACCCTAAACAGAGGACATCGAGCGCTTTAGAGCTATCTACATAACTACTGTCGTCTTTATTCACTCATTTTGTCTAGAAAATAGAGCGACATCAACAAGCGCTCTTCGCATCACCGACGCCGCCGTAGCTTTATACTTCGTTTCAGCTTGGGTCCAGACGCAGCCGATGCTACATGCGCGAGCGCCGCGCTTTCAGCGTCCCTGCCAAGCACGCGCGCTCGTGCAGTGCAAGCACTATGCAAGACCACATGCTCGCGCTCGTAGCATTGGCTGCGTCTGGACCCAAGCTGGAAACGAAGTATAGTTCACAGGAGGGCAGGAGGCAGTGCACGAGACCGTGGGCGTGCAGAGCACCAGCGAGGTCGTAGCAGGTGCACAAAGATTAAAGTTTCCTGAATACATTACGGCAGTGGTGGGGTAGCCACAATGGCTGGTGAGACTGTTCTATTGATTTTTTTTATGTTTACACCACCGCCAAAATCTAACACATCGAAAAGCGTTTACAATGCAGAAACTGCAAAAACGTGCTCTAAATTTCTGATATTTTTTATTAAGAAACCATGGCTTTGTTCGAAAACGGACAGAAGAAAGCTTCGTTTTTAGTTTTGGATAAGAATGGCTGGTTGGGCTTGTTGGTTTTGCATAATGTTATAATACGCCAAAACAACACGGAGGAAAACGAAGGGAGAACTGAACAGCACGCGGTGTCAACTTTCAACTAAAAGGTTCATTTCAACATTTCAATGACATACTTTAAAAATATATAAACAAGGCACACTTAGCAGAACACAAAGAAATGGTCAACCCCCCCCCCCTTCTCAGATACCAGCCTCACTGGTTCTTCAGATAGCTGAATTCATTATCGAACAAGGACAAAGTGGGTGCGCTTACGCAACAGTTATCGTGGTGGGACTTAATCAGGAAGGCTTCGTGAATTTCTCTGACCGTTTTTGTTTTGTAATGTCCCACGACACGAGGTCTCACCAAAGATGGGGCTGCACTTCCCAGAGTGAAACTCGCATTCGCAACGGTCACAGTGATTCGCTAGGGGGCCAATGGCGATCTGCCTGATCGCCAAGGCATGCTCTTCTAACCCTTTCATTGATGCACCTCCCCGTCTGGCCAACGTACACATTACCGCACGACGGGGAAGTTTGTACGTGTTGCTAGTGGCGCACTTGCGGAATTCAGTGACGTGTCGTGTTCTGCAGGCTCTTGCGTACAACTGGATTCCTTCCCCAACCTGCTTATCAGTATACACCGCGAAGGTAGTTTGTTCGGTGCGGAAAAAACGACCGGTATATCAAAGCGATTGGTCGCCTTCTTAAGATTGTGGGTAGGCCTGTCGTCTTGCCTTACATTCACAAGATGTCTCGAAAACTGAAGAACGTGACCATTCGATTTGACATAGCTGTCGATTTTTCTTTACCGAACAAACTATCTTCGCTCTGTAAAACGATAAGTATATTGAGAGAGGAATCGGATGCGGCGCAAGAGTCCTGCAAAAAACGACATGTTACTAAGTTCCGCAAGTGCGCCACCAGCGTCGCGTACAAACTTCTAATGTATGTGGTAAGGTGTACGTTAGCCAGATGAGGAGGTGCATCAATCATAGGGTAAGAGAGTATGCGTTGGCGATCAGGCAGTCTCCGTCTGGCCACCTAGATCTCCTATGTGGCCGTTGAGAATGCTTGCCCAACTCTGGGACGTGTACCCCCATCTTTTGTGAGACCTGTGTCATGAGGCCATTACAAAACAAAATGGCAAGAGAAATTCACCAATCCTTCACTGATTAAGTCCCACCACGAAAACTCTCGTACATATAAACGCACCTTCTTTGTCCTTTTCTGATAAAAAATTCTGCTATCGGAAGAACCAATGACGCTGGTATTTGAAAAGGGGAAAGGGGGGGGGTTAGACCATATCTTAGTGTTCTGCCAAGTGTGCCTTTTTTACTATTCTTAAATATATGTCATCGAAAAAACCAATCAGTTGAAAGTTACGCACGCGTCCTGTCCAGTTCTCCTTAGTATTCGTCCTTGTTGTTTTGGCATATTACAGCATGTTTAAGGTTTTGTTATTGGAGACTTATAAAATTTGTGCGTTTCTGAATGCAGTAACGAATTATAGGCGCAATAAAATACCGATGAGCGAGAAACATTCTCACAACGCTACTTGTAACCACAATTTTACGTGGAGCTCACTCAGGGTGGTGTGTTGAAAGGAACACGAATCTCAATATTGTGTTATCGCGAGGTCTGCTTATTGCAGAGCTGGGCACGATATTTCAAGAATTGTATTTCGATACCGCTAGAAGATACGTAATCAAAATAGACCCTTCCTGAAAGTCAGTCTGCCCACCCTGTGCAGAGCGAAAGCCGAAACCCTAATGGTGGCGGCAAAATAACTTATCCGCACCATACAAAGTGACGTCCTTGAAAGCAGAAAGTGGAAATGATGTTGGTACTTTTGCTTTACGTTCGAATCACGAAATCGAGGGTGCTTGATTTAGGTGAGAGCAGGATCTCTGTACTTCGTTTCACGTTATGTTGTACCGCAGCGAAAGGCTAGAAGCGCGAGCTCATAGCGTTCGGCAGCTGCCCTTGGTGCAGAGAGCTTGTACCGCTGTCGTGTGCCATAGAGCAAGGAGCTCCTGCGCTTGTAGCCTTTCCAGCGGTACAACACAAGGTGAAACAGAGTATTGGCGACGTGAGTGATCGAAAGCGTCGCTGTGGTCGGCCCACCATACTGGCCGAATGCTGAGTATGACATCAGCAAAGGTTGTCTCATCGACAGAAATAAGAGGAATGTAAGAACTTCATTTTTGACGGTGTTGGCAGTGTTGCTTTGAGAGCGCTATGATTTCAGGTTTTCACCATGCTCATTACAAACACCATCGAACTTGTTGTTCACAAGGTAATGACGTCACGAAAGGTAAGCCAAATGAGGGCGCCACTGAAACATCTCGCCGCTAATAGTAACTGCCATTAGAGCGGAAATATTGGAGCCTCTGGCGCTTCCGCAAGGTGACTCTGAATTTTGAAAATGATCTAGTGATTTAAGATACAGATATTGGATACTGTATCGTCGATACTTCTCTAGATCACTGGAAATTGGCAATGATAAGAAAATTGGCAATATGGTTAGCTAAATTGCCATGATGTTTCCGCGGTTCTTGGAATTTTTAGTGTATTCGATATACAAGACTGTTTTTAAAGGGCTTGAAGGACTCCGGCCACACAAAAATCTTTTAGGCTCGCGGTCGGCGCAGCTAGTTCCGTTACAACTTTAGCAGTGGAGTGAAGTCATGGTGACGTTTAAGGGCACAGGGTAAGTCCTATGCTCCCTATGCATTTGAGGCCATGTTGAGGAACATTTTTCTCGGTGACTATTTTGGAGTATTCCTGTCATGTATATATCATTTTGTTCGAAATTTTGTGTTTTATCTACTGAACTAGAATTATTTGAGCCAATCTAAAAAAAGTTTTTCTCATTCTTTTATTGTAGTACTGAATTTTTTTTCATGTATTCAACCCCAAGAATCCGGACATGCCGCCGCTCGCAACTTACGCCATCTCTCGGCAGTCACGTCAGTGCCTCAGCGTAACTCAATGGGCAAAAAAGTTTTATCTTTGTAATTCAGTTAAAACTCCACAAATTTAATTGCACTCGGGGGGCCATAATATTGATCTAATAGCCCGCTTATGTGAAGAATTTCAGTGCCTCACGTCCATTATATTTCCTTCCCGAATCAACAAACCGAATCCCATAGACTCCCATTGAAAACGAGGCCATGACATTCAGCTCCCCAGGAAGAAAAGCTTGTCGCCACAGGAGCTTGAAGTCAAATGCCATCGCTTTATTAATCTTAGCTTTAATTGATTCCAGGAGAGCATTTTGAAATTCACGCTCAATTTTGAGTTATCGAGGTCTAAAGCTCTCTAATAACCGAGGGCTGGCAATAGTGTTAAAACATGGTTGGGTCAGCAGAGATCTCACACCTGAAATAATTCCCAAATCTTTACTATTAACGAATGAAA
>JAZHYW010019360.1:0-87688 GCA_037355805.1 Ixodes ricinus | reverse complement strand
AGTGATAAAAGGGTTCAAGTATAAGTTTCAGGCGCAGTAATGGGTTGTGATGGCAAATCTTATGAAACAAATTAGAGATGAGCGTGTTTAAGGCGGGAACACAAGTTAGGTAATCACAAGGTGGTTTTCATGTTAGTGACACTGGCTGTACGGTGATAGTTGGACAAGATAAGGCGAACCGCTCGGTTCTGGATGGCTTTTAATGTATCAGGAAGACTTTGATGACCGGAATCCATACTGATGACGCATATTCTAAAATTGGAACGCGCTAGACACTCGAACAATTTTAATTTTTGGGATGAAGGAGCTTGAAAAAAATTGCGTTTAAATAGCCCAGCATGCGGTTATCATTGCTTGCAACGTACTCGACATGAGTAATCCAAGAAAGATTGGAAGTTGTAAGGACGCCAAGGTATTTATAAGCTGAAACAAATGCAAGGGTATTATTGTTTATGTAATAAGTAGGACATACGGTGTTAGTGCGTGATACCTGCATTGACTTATATTTATTAGTACTTAATTCCATTAGCCAGGTATTGCATATTGATCTATTAAGTAAAGGTCTGTTTACAGTCGAGAAGTAACACACTGGTTGGTTAAGTTGCGGAATAAAACCAAGTCGTCGCCGAACAGGCACATTGATGAGAAAATGTTAGCAACTAGATCGGTAATGTAATTTAGGAACAACATGGAAGAAATTACTGAGCCTTGCGTGACTCCAGAAACAACAGCCGCGATGGAAGAATTATTATTCTTGACACAAACTGCAAACGATTCGTTAAAAATGCCACTATCCAATCTAGTATATGGGGGTCATTTTTCAAGTCTCGAAGCTTTTAAATTAGTAGCATATGCGAAACCTTATCGAATGCCTTTGAAAAATCTAAAACGAACACAGTCAGTGTGCAAGCCACAATCCAGGCAACGATGAAGATAATGGGTGATTGGCATAATTTGGGTTTCCCATGAGAACGATTTTCTGAATTCATGTTGAGCTGCCGTAAAGAAATTGTTAAATTTTAGAAAGTTCGCTAAATGAGTACCAATTATATGTTCAATTATTTACAAGGAACACTTCTTAATGAAATATATGACGGTAGTTAAGTGGGCCATGTTTGCCACCAGATTTATGCAACGGAACCACCTTTTCGACTTTTCAGTCCTTAGGCACTATACTCAGCTCCAACTGACTGGAAAAATAGATTAGATAGAATGATAAAAGAATACATTTTGGTGTTTTTATAGGAATTTAGAGTTAATACTGTCAACACCTGAAGTTGATGAAATCTTAAGACCATCTATTATGTCGGAAACACCAATAGCATCAATAACAACAGAGTTCATTCGCCGATAATCGTTCAAGGACTGGCAAAAACATCCTTCAACAGGGAGGCAGAATTCTGTATCAAATATGGTTTGCCCATCCGAAGTGTTAAGAAATATAACACGATTAGCACTACTGCTGATAGTGTTCCAAAAATGCTTGGGGTTATTAAGCAGCATTGAAGGAAGCCTGCGATTATAAAATAAATGTTTCGCATTTTACCCGAGTTGTATTCTTCGGCGGCAGTCTGGTATACATACATTCCACCGAGCGTACGAAGGATTTAATTTGGCTGATCAAGACAACCTTTTTTTTTTTAGATAACTTTTTGAGAGTTGTCATGTACCAGGGTGTGTTCCCATGATTTCAATTTTTTTTTGCACGGTAGATACTTGTTTCTTAGGAAGGAAACAATAGTTTTGAACATGGTCCAATTACTTTCCACCGAACGATGAAAAACCCTTCCAGACAGTCGTCCAGAAATTGACACATCTCACGGTTAATGGAAACTAAATCGTCCCTACTCTAATCTCGGATAAATTTTAAAGCAAATAATTATGAGCTTTTTAACGCGTGAAATGTAAAGTGAAGTACAGAATAATCACTGAGACAAGGCAAGTACGATACTAAAAAAATAGAGTCGGGTGAGTGGTCATTATCAGATCTAGCACAAGTAGTGAAGACGGTGCTACTCTAGTCGGGAATGTGACCAACTGAACAAATTTTAAATCTGAATATAACGTAGTAAACTAACTAGCTTCAGTCCAAAGGGAAGAACGGAGGACGAACCATTTAATATTTATGTTGTTAAAGTCGCCCATTAATATTATAGGTAAACCAACAAACCGTACAATGAGTTGGTTGATACAACTCATTGTACGGTAACAAACGCCAAATATTTATATTTTTGGTAATTTAAACAAACACACACCTAAACAATTCCAAGATCACAGGCAATTGGCACATAAAAAAAACGCAAATGTGAGAGCCACCGCACACGAAACACCACCTCCTGATTTGCCATTCCTATCATTTCTATAAATATCAAAACGTTTTTGGCAATAAAATATTTGCTAAAAGCCAAGTTCTTGTTAACGCTACCAAATCCGCTTCACCTGAGTCAATGACGGATCGTAAATTATCACGCCTCCGAATCAAACTTCTAACATCATTAAAAATAGCAAAAAAGTTCAAACTGAAATTAGTACTTTCATTACCCCTCATTGAGTGCTAGGAAGTAGCTGACTAAGCCGCTGAGTGTGCTTCATTATGTCAGCCGCTGAGTGTGCCCCATTATGGGCCCGTTGAACAGTTGAAGAAGGCAGCTCATATACCCTGTCATCGCCTGGATTGCACACGTAGCATTTACTGTTTAAAAAGAGCTTATTGCAGCGAAGTTTGAAAACCGTTCCCTCTATTTTTCCGTATTCGAGAAGGCATTTTCTTTCTACCCGTGTTTCAGGGAGAAATCCTCGGCAATCAAAATCAAGTTGTTTTTCAGTCTCGGACGATATGAAAGGATCTGTTCCTTCATTTCGGAAGATCCCAATCTCAGAATTATGGGGCGATGTTTCTCACTAACAAAGGAGCCCAACTTGTGAGCGCGCACATTCTGTTCACGTGAGACGGGTATGTCCAAGCGTACAAACTGCCCGATAAGACAGATTAACCCCATCTTCCGACTGGAAGCATGATTCCTAAACGCTGTCTTTAATGCCGCGAAAAATCAAGTTATCTCTTCGCGACCTATCTTCCATATCGCCCCTCCAGTTTAAGTTAAGGTTGTCCTTCTTGATTCGTTCAACTGTTTGGTGTGCCGCAACCAGCTCACGCTGCATTTCACCAAAAGCGGCGGTTCGCGATTCTACAATCGTTACTCTCTGAATAAGATTTGTAACAGAATTATTGAGCGACTCAAGTCTTGCTTTTAGTTCCCCAAGGAAGCAAGCAGTGCTTAAAGTCTCCTGTAAGTTGAGGGGGTCCTTAAAGAAGGTGGGGTGGAATAAGGGGGGGGGGGGGGGGCTCTTACGAGATGTAATAGATGCACATAAAACAAACCCCACTGCTGACTCTGCCCACACCCTACCTGCAACCTTCAAATTGCTAATCCCCAAATGTCACATCTCTGAATAAAACTATCTTATTGCGAGATATGATTTTGATTTCACTAATGCTGGGGCTGTAGAGGAGGGTCTCAGACCATCCGTTAAAATCACTGGGGTGTCCGAGACCCAACGAGACCTCCCATACTTTTAAGCCGAACTTTAACGAGCGTGCATCAACGTCTTGTAACATACGGAACATTTAAATAAACTGCCTAACTTGTTGTTCGCCCATGGGGCCAGGATTCACTTCAATATCCCCAGTCTCCAACGCAACATACGAAAGAACTGAGTGAAAAAATCGTGTAAATTAACAAAGGAACAGAGCGTAATAAAACTTTCTTCACAAGGGTGTTTTTAGGTGGTGTATTTCTCATAGTCCGAATTGAGATATGAAGGTTTCTGAGAGAGAAAAAAATTATTGAAGCCAAAAAGAAGCTTGTATGTTTATGCACCGAAAAGAAAACGGAATCACACCGTTTTGTCGATGTAACTACTGAGTACCGCAAACGTTGGGTTCTGCTGGAACTCCTTTCTAATGTTCATCTCAAAGAAGCCTTAAGTTTTTGTTCTACGTGGTGTTATTTTTGAGCAGCAGCGTCAAATAGACGGTTTTTTACAGTGTTCCTATATATTTGTGCATAGGAATGACAAAACATTGCTAGTTTGAATTTTTTTTTTACCAAAACCCACACTCATGAAATTTGAGTATAATAAATGAACCACCTAAAGGCACCTCTGTTATAAGTTTTAATGCACTCTGTTTATTCGCTCACATATACGACTTTTTACTTCCAAAAAACGCCCAAAAACATTCAGTATTTTTTTTTTATGAACGACAAAACGAGAGTGTTAACATAAAAAAAGAGAAAATGCATTGAATGCACTCACCCGTCTGGTCCGCAACTCAAATACTGTAAAGTATTTCTAATAAAAAAAAAGGACATTAACAATGCAAGTTATTGTCAAGACCTTCTTTCAGGGGTACGCTACTCCGGTCCATAAATTTGCGCACCCGTCTCCTTCGTCATCGTTATCTCCCGTCTCAAACACGATAGACAAGCAAAACACTCTGCGACTCACGCAGCGCCCGAGCCGCGTGTGTCCTAACCGCTCTCAAGCCCGAGATAACTGCGCACGAGTTCTTTCCAAGAACAGCGCACAGCGCCGGCGGCACTACACCACAGCGTTGCCGGCCATACATCACTGTGTTATTAGAAGATTATACTCCGTCACTGCGGTAATAGGCAAGATGGCGAAGGTGCCTTGTGTTCGGAAGTTTCTATCAAGTTGGCAGACGACGGACTCCTCGAAGGGTCGGCGGGGTTCTGGCGCGTATACTTTGCATAAATTTAAAATTTCCTGGCGTGAAAGGGCAGACTTTAACAGGAGCTTCAGTCGTCTCCTCGATTCGGCAAACGGGTGCAACAGAAGCGACCGAAGACGGTAGGCGGTTCTCCTTGTGCTCGCTCGAAACGCCACGTTGGCGAGCACCTGCTGCGCAGCTTTAATCGAACATCTCGAATAGCAATAAGGATTTTGTTTTTATTGTCTGATTTGTCGTCTGGTCGCCGTCTGCTCTGTGGTTTGCTCACTGCATCTACTGGGAGATGGCGACACAAGTTACAACCATCGCTAACTCGGGCGTCTGCGAACACGTCCGCCGGTGACACTAGCAGGTTTGTGGCTCTCATGTTTCACAGAAAGGGAGTGACGCCTTGTAACTTCACAAGGCGAATGCTCCACTAAAGCTAAAATACGCCTTTGGTGACATTTTGAGATTGCTATATACTCGGGCAGGCCAGCCTCGGGATTTCTGACATGCTATAAATAAAGACAAAGTAAAAATAGAAGGCCATACTTGAGGTCCTCCCGTTTTCGTAAGATGTACTATTTATAAATCCTTATATTTCTCTGATTTCTACTTTATGATTTTGAGTTTATTTTATGAACGGCTCAGTTTTCCCGAGCCAACATCACAATGAAATATTACTGACATACTTGCCAACAAAACACACATTTCTTAACTGACAACCTCAATATCAATATTTATTTTTATTTTGTAGACAGCTGGAATTCACTTACAGACATCATTCTAAAATGTGCAAGGTTGGGAACGGTGCCATTTTCGGAGACGAAAATCAAACGATCACGCAAACTGTGCTGCGATTGACCGTGGCAGCCGTTGTTGAAAGATGTGCTTTGGGAGACTCGCCTTTTGTCCACGTGCTTTGGGGCTTGTAGCAGAATAGTTTTAAGTAGATGCGCTTTAGATGGGTGCTCTTGTGGAATGCTTTTACGTGATGCGACTCTTCCTTCCGAACATGAGGGTTTTGACTTCGGCGTTTACGTTCTGCCTCTGCATGCTTGATAGTCGGGCTTCTGCTCCCTTTGCTGTTCTCGTGCCGCTGCGGCCCTCCCTTCACTTTGCTCAGGGTGGCACGCTTGTCATTCCCGCTCCTCGAACGAAGGGGCAATATTACGTGGTCTGACCACGTCTGTGTGTGTGTGTTTGAGGGGGGGGGGGGGGGGAATCATAACTGGAATGATATATACAATGAGCCAAACCCTAGTAAATCATACGATAAGTTTATAGAGAAGATAAAAGAAGCCTATGAAGATGCGTTCCCATTTAGAAAAGCCAAAAGACACAAGAGATCACGAAAACCCTGGATTACCGTAACACTTCTCAAACGAATAAACGAGCGAAATAAACTTTATGACACATTCATAAAAACAAAAGACCTCGATATACTGGCTGAATACAAAAAGAGACGGAACAAGTTAAACTCTGACATAAAAAAGGCGAAAGTAAACTATTATAAAAATAAATTCATTACAATTCAACATAATCCAGTGAAAGTATGGAAGACAGCAAAAGAACTGATGTCCAAGTCAAGCAGTACCATCCCCAATGTCCTTAGAATAGATGACGTGGATTATTCTGGTAGAGAACTAGCAAATCTATTTAATGCTCATTTTTTGCTTTCGGGCGCTCCGACTTTCTCCTTACAACAGAAAAGAAACTTTGAATTTCATACCCACGTATGTTTACCAGAGTCTATATTTTTGTCACCAACAACAGAGACTGAAGTGTTTAACGTAATAAATTCATTAAGAAACAGCGGCGCATGCGGCGATGATGAATTAAAAGTTAAACCTATAAAAGCAATTGCTGGGATAATATGTCAACCACTATCAGCAATTTGTGATAAAATATTAAGCACCGGGATATTTCCTGCTCAATTAAAAATCGCCCGAGTATCAGTAATACACAAAGGTGGGCCAATTAATAATTTAAACAACTACAGACCTATATCTGTATTGCCAATATTTTCAAAAGTAATAGAGAAGATAATAAACTCCAGGATGTCGGACCATTTCATTAAAAATAACCTAATTGTTGAACAACAATATGGATTTCAAAAAGGGAAATCTACCGAGGAAGCTTTACTGAAAATCAAGGATAAAATTTTAACCAATTTTGAGACCAAGCTTTACACATTAGGGATATTTTTAGATTTCAGGAAAGCGTTTGATTCTATTAAGCATGAAATAATTCTGAAGAAGTTGTATAACTATGGTATTAGAGGTGTGGCCCTAGAACTTATTCAAAATTACTTATCAGATCGTGTGCAATATACGACTTTAAGTCGCGAGAAATCAGAAATCGGTAAAATACAATATGGTGTACCCCAGGGGTCCATCCTTGGACCACTCTTATTTTTGGTGTATATTAATGATATTGTCAACATTCCTCACACACCTGACATTGTGCTCTACGCCGATGATACAAACGTATTTTTTTCTGGTGCCAACATAGATGAACTTGAATCACTCGCGAATGATTGGATGTTAGAGTTAAGTGCATGGTTGACATGTAATGAATTAGAACTAAATACCGAGAAAACAAAGTATATGATATTTCGAGCAAAAAATAAAAGTATTAATCGAGAACTTAACCTACGATTTAGAAATAGTGAAATTAAATATGTAAAAGCTCACAAGTTCTTAGGTGTATACTTTCAAGAAAACCTAAATTGGTCTTATCACATTGATCAGATCCGGCCCAACATCTCCCGGTCAATAGGCATTATAAATAGGCTCAAATATATCATTCCGGTTTGGTTAAAACGACAGTTATACTTTACTCTTGTTCACTCTCGTTTAAATTACTGCAGTTTGGTATGGGGTACGTGCTCACAGACCTGTATATCCAAGCTGCTCATTCTACAGAAAAGAGCAGTACGGTCAATTGCCAATATCTCATATAAAGAGCACTCTAGCCCATATTTTATCAAGTATTCTCTTCCTACGGTAGATCAATCACTCATTCAAAAACTGGCAATTTACATGTTTTACAAAATAAAAGCACACCCTCAGTTTGTACATGAAAATTACATCAACAATGCATCAATATACTCATTTCGCCATACCCACTACACTCAGTCCAGAGTACGCACAAACTACGGTAAACAAAGGATACTTAATCAGATCGCACAGCTATTAAACAACCACCCTGAAATACTGTCCATGATAAATAATTCCAACACAATATACACATTTAAACGAACACTGAAAACGTATCTTTCAGGTATACCATGACTTATTAAAGTTTCCGGCCGCATTTCTTTTGTTATTTCTTTTGTTATATCACTGTATCTCAGTGTAATGTCACTATGAGTATTTGATTGTTTTTTCCTATGTTTCTGTACGTTCTGCTGCTGACTGTACAGGGGGATGGAGCCTTGTCAGGCGATTTAAATCGCCTTTTGCCCCATCCTCCTAGACATTTGTCTGAATAAAGAATATTAATATTATTATTATATATTATGATAATCGCCGCCAAAAATTGCGTGTTTTTTTTTTTTTTTTATAGTTGGCTGGGGTATTTTTAGAACCTCGAAGCGGCCGTGCTGTTTCGGAGCTGCCGTTGTGCGGGTGGTGGTTAGAACGGGAGACAAAGAGAGAGAGAGAGAGAGAGTATGATAGCGCGTGTACCCATAGATGACGTGGTTGTGCGAGGGGAAACGGCGATGTGGAAAGAATAGGAAGTTTTAGTAGAGCGTTTCCGCAGCCCGCTAAGCGCCCGGATAGCGCTCCGTAATCCGCCAGAAGACCTTGAACAATGCAGAGAAGGCTGGCAGCGCGCATGCGCAGCTGCGGCGTTTTCTTTACGGGTAGCGTGGCGGAGAAGTAAAACGATCTACTATAACTCCCTAAAAAGAGCACGGCGGCGATGGGGCGGGTTTCAGACGCCGCCGGATTTTACCGCGGAAAGAGGGAGTAGCAGCAACCTCTATAAAATAAAAAAAAGAATTTAAAAGGCTAGATTTGACATTTTTGTAGGAATCATTGACGTAGACACCGGGATGGTTCATACCTTGACTTTCTGGGTGTCTTCGAATCGGGAGCGTCTTTTCCCTTTTGATTTTTCTCTCCCAACGATCACGACAATCACGGACGAGTGCACCTGCCAACCGGTCGATCGCGCGACTGTTTTGGTACGCGCTTGCAATGCGTATCTGTGGCACTTATCACCTGCAGCGGAGGCAGCAGACACTCCTTTGGGCCTGACTATATTTCCGCTGTCTAGACATATACACACAACCCAACTTTCTCCCTACTGAAAAGCCTCACCTATCACGTTCGTGTTGATTTTTTCAGTAGTGTTCTACTCAGCCGGTCTAAAACGTTTTTGAAAGAGGTCAAAACAAAAACATAAGCGTTGCAGACCTTTAGTGAGTGACATGAGGGAAAACCCGAACATCTTGATCGCTCTACAATTGCTCCCTAAAAGTCCATAGGATATCCGGCATTGAAGTAAAAATAAGCTCGTCCTTCCTAGAGACGTCTAAATGCTATACATTTAAAACGTTCACGGGAAATGCCAAAGAGATGCTAATTATTTTTTTTACTCAGAAAACTAACATGCCGACCACTTTTTGTTTTCTTTTTCTTTTTTTTTTCTGGGAGAGAGAGGGGGGGGGGGCTTAAGCTACTTGTGCATCGACTGCGCATCTATACTATCGGATACGAATGTAATGCGAGCTCCGGAGCGCGTGGCCTACGAGACATACTGCGCAACCTACAGACAACAAGGAGTATGATTAAACTGCGCAGTGGATGGAGGGGGTACGCAGATTCGAGTAGGCGTACATCCTCGCAGCCCCCTTTCCACTCCGAAGTTTTATCGGCTCTTGGTTACCTCTAGCTAACGCGACATGTATCCTAGGTCACACGCACCGCTGTTCGCATTTCATTCGTACCCGATACTACCTAAGCTCACCCCAGGCACAGACTCAATACTCCGTCGCATCCGCGCGAACAAGCTAACGAGAGACCAGATCAATATACTGTCGCGTCCACCGGACTGTAGCGAGAAAAATGGAAGACCAGTCCGTGTCCACGGGGCATTGGGTCGAGTGCGACTACGTGCGACCGCCACGGCTCCATGCAAAAAACGAACTTGGTGCGGCACGGAACGCCGAGTCAAAGCGGATTGCGCTGGCCGGTCGCCCCCGCGGGCATTCGGTGCACGTTCGGCCGCGTGCTCGGCATGCATACGTCGCTGCTGCTTCGCATACGTCGTCCAAATGGCCGGGAGTGAGCAAAGGTCCCGGATTTTTTGCGGACTAAACTCGGCAATATTTTGAGCGCAAAACGAGAGCGGTCTCGTCGGCGATTCTGCGGGTATACACCGCGGCAACGTGTGCGCGAGAGCCAACTCCGCGGCTCATCTGGGATAATGAACGGACGGTATAGCGTCGGTACAACGCTCGGTTCATCCCTAAAGCCGCGGGCGATCTGCTCGTACATCAAACAAAAGACACGACGTTCGCTGCATTCGTGATGACGGAATAATTCGCCGACTGGACTCGAGCTTGTTCGAGACATGTTTACTTCATACATTTGTATGATTGGAACATGTCTGCAGAAAGTGTTTGTTATGGCCAATGTGACCGTCAAACAAGGAACAAACATGGCCCAGACTGTTTCTCCAGACTGTCTTTTGAGTGATGTATGGGCAGTGTGAACGCCGTTTACACTGGCAAAGCGGTGGAAGCTGTACGTGTCCCTTGAACCAGACCTACGTCTATCTTTCGCCGCGTGATCACGCTCCGGACCGTACCGATGCGCAGAGACGTGATGGAATGGATGCACGCGGTCTATTGGTTCGACGAGGGCGTGTAGGTCCGACAGCCCGGTCAGCTTCAGGTGTCAACGGTGTCGGCGCCCGAAATTTGGGAGACGCAAGAACGAAAGCCCTAAGCCTGCGCCAGGACACTGAGCCATATTTGCCAGTGTGGAAAACACAGTCCATATACATATTTTCTATTCGTAAATGGAATCTTACCGATCTATTTATCTACATGCACTTTTATCACTTTTCTTTCTTTTTCTCGACCTTGTTACGTTTTGTTCTTTCTTGTCTGCCTGTATTTTGTGGTCGCGTGGTTTCGTAACTTCTTCACTCCATGAATATACAATCTTAGTCTAAATTTCCTACGTAACTCGCCAGATGGCACTATACGCTGCGAGCCATAGAGCACTTCCTTGGTGGAGAAACAGTGTTAAACGTGGCATAATAGCAATTTAACATAATAGCAAACTTACCCGAGAGCTTTCAACACAGATATATTTGCTGTAGGAAGCACCGGCATGGTTTTATCAGCGAAAATCAAAAACAAAAAACATTGTCATGCAGCAAACTATTGACTTACCAAATGTCCCTCACAAGCGGACTATTCTTTCGAACTTCAGCACACTAGAAAGTAAACTTATAAAAATTGTATTTGGTGTTCTCTCAGTAATTTCCTTCTTTGCGCGCAGTTCTTGCCTCCTTAGTCGTTTACTTCGACGAGGACAAACAAAGTTCGAAAACCATTTTAAATATTTCCCTCGGGAAGTTAAACGTGGACAATCCTGGTGTAAATTGTTTGTTACTGTCGGAACTAGGGAATGATTTCGTCACCTACAGCACTCAATGACACACTTTAGTACAGTGACCGTTTGCCAAATGACTCTCGAACGCTGCGCTAGCTGTTTGGCTGTCGTGATGGCGGACTCGCGGGGCTGTACTGTATTACTTATACGTATATCTTGCTTTACTGTGTGGATAACCCTATAGCTCCACTGTGTACAGTGGCCGCCAGTGTGCGCTCTTGGTATGCGCGGCACGTGCACGAACTGCTGTTAGCAAGGGGGCGTTGCCCCTGCCATAATACCTCAACACAGTAAGTGGGAGGGACTTTTCTGATCCGAGGACCTCCCGTACAGGAATGCCGGGCATCTCAAGAATTGTGCCTCTAAGGTCATATATAGTCATATTAAATATAGGGTCATATATGGCCTTATCTTCCCAATTCTTCATATGGACATATGTGGCATTTCTGTACGGTCTAGGATGGATAGTCGAATGCTTCGATGTTTCTATTCGTATTTGTATTTCCAACCTCAAAGTATACCGTTTGTTTTAGAAATACCAGCAGTATATTGTTAAACTGGGTTCTGCACGCAGCACGGCAAGCTAGCTTTCCAAATCTATGCATATTTGAATTTTATTCGTGATCGCGGAAATTCTCAAAGCAATCCCCACCGCGGATTTTTTTTTCCGATATACCGTAAAATTTTTGAAAGGGCTCTTGTTCATGCCATAATTAGAACGCACACGTTTAGGTCCCATTTTCGGAAGTCCTTGACACATCGATAGGTAATAGAGCGGGCGGCAATCCCAAGCGCGGCAGTAAAGAGAGGAAGAGAATTCTTTTAATGTCGAAAACATTGATTAAACTATTCGTGGCTCAAGTCGACCAGCCGGCGTCGAGTGTTAATATTACGAAGTTGTTCGGTCATGAACCCCTACACGATTTGCACTTGCAAATGCATTATATAAACTTGGGAGCGTGTTGGCTTTTGGACAAAAACGACAGAAAGAATAACAGGCTTAAAGGGGCCCTGCAATCATATTTGGGCGTCTACTTGTTTTGCGGTTTCCACGTCTCTTGGAATTTGGGCAAGCCAGCGGGTACGAAGAGAGTAACTAAATATCAGTGGGTCATATTTTAACCGGTCGACGCGGATACCTTCTTCACCTACGGGGGCGACCCGCGGTGCCGAAAGCGCGCGATATGTGATGTCTTTGGTCTTGGGCTTGCTACTGGTCAGAGCCGCTAAAAGCTTCTGTTTAGTCGAGATACAAAATATAAGTGGCGCGAGCCCTTTCAATTATTTATAAAAGTAGTTTTTGTTCAGTATTTTAGATCAGAAAAGAAACAAATGCAGTTTATAAAGTACGGAAACAAGAAATGACGCGTCGACATACCCGTCGTCACCAAGCGCTGGAAAAGGCGACGCATTCTAGAAAGGGATACAGCGCGTTCACACTGGAAGCGGATCCGCGTTCGCCAAGCGGATCCGCGCGTTCTCAACCGCAAAGCGGCTGAGATCGAGCGGTTTGAGCGCGTTTCTGCCAACCGCTTCGGGACCGATTTCTCCCAACCGCTTTCACGAACCGCAAAGCGGCAACCAATCGGAACGCGACGCTGACGTGACGTCAGTGTCTTTCAAAACAAGATGGCACCTGTCGCTGGCGAGGCGTCTAAGGCGCTGTAGTCCTAGCGTTACAGGAGACAAATCAACGGAGAAACGCGATGTTCACGTCCGTCACTTGAATCCGCCGCGAAAAGATTTGACTCGTAATATTAACGGGCTTCGCACCGGTGATTTGGTTCGGGTAAGAGTTTGTTTATTATTCCGGGTGCCACAGCCCGAAGCTCGCTGCCTTGGTAGTCTCTGCCCGTAGAACGTCGGAACCCGCCCCTGATCGACCGAAATGTCAGCTTTTGTACCCAATAAGATAATCGCGTGAACTATTGAAAGCATTCAACACCGTGCATGATCACCACGAAGGCCGATAGAGACGTCGTGAGCCCGATTGCTTATCCAACGCAACACCGCGGAGCGGGCAGGGTACCTGTGCTAGCTCGACCCGTAACGAGTACTACTACCAAAAGAAATAAAAGGAACATACTCAAGAAATAAAGTGTACGTACCAGACGATGCAGAGGTAATCCATACGGCGTTTATTTGAGCTTAATGTCAAACAAACAGTAGACTCGATCGACGTTCGAGAGACGAGAGGAGAGTCCGCCACCAACGAAGCTACGACCGGCTAGCACCGAACACATTCCCCACACCACGGTCCACCGAAGGCTCTGGGTCCACCCCACCGTTCACAACTTCGAAAATGATAAGAGCGAACAACGAGGGAGAACACTGGCCCTCTTTCCCGAAAAGAAGGTCAGCTATTCATGCGGGAAGGGTCCACTTCGAAGAAAAAGTCGGGGGCATCCTGTTCTGAGTCAGCAAGGCGCGCCTAGCTGGGCTTTTCTTGCGGGCGAAGTCGAGGGAAGCACAGGCGAGTTTTGCGGGTCCATGTCTCTTCTTTTCGCTGCCCGAACTCGTGATGCGTGCGAACATCCCGAAGAAAAATTTTCCGGGTATTTCCGGGTGCCAAAATAGCAAACTTTTGGCTTTGGATCGTGGATTAAAGTGGATCTTGGATTGTAAAACAAGGTTGCCAAACGCAACTCTCAAAAGATCACGCGTTATCGCCGAGAAACCTCCAACCGCCTCTCGCCAACCGCCAACCGCCTCTGGGTGTGTCTGAACGGGGTCGCTCGCGAGCCGCATCCGCAAACGCTTCGCGAACGCGGATCCGCTTAGTGAATGGGCATAGTGAGATCAGGCACCCACGAGCGGCGAGCGTAGAAAGGTCCCGGATGTACGCGGCGGCGCTGCAGTCGAGGATCCGACCGGTTCCGAGCGTTCCGAGGGCCTTCGGCGAGCAGCTTTGGCTTGCGGTTTGGCTCTTTGGTGGCATGGCAGCGTGAAGTGGCTCCCGTTCTGAACTGATCTTTGCCCCGTGTTTGCTGTCGTTTGTGGCCAATGAAGTGTCATGCCGAATTAGTGTTTGATCGCGCAGCAAATGAAATGCGAGCAGCGCTGGCTTCCCGCTTCATACAGCCAATCCAGGACATGCTTTAGTGGCGCCCTCTCGAGCCGTCGACACGGAGCGCGGCAGCCGTGAGCGCTCGCTGAGCTCACTACCCCTCCTCCAGTTCACGGCCACTCAAGCGACCAAGGACGTCATGAAGGAGGCTATTCTTTGCTTGTTTTTGTAATTTTAATTTGCCTATAACTTTTAAGATAAAGCAAAATTCGAGAAAAGAAAAGTTTACTTAAGTTACTACGTTCAGTGCGCTCAGGTTTGGTGCAAATTAAAAACCAGTAAAAAAAGTCCTTGCAGGGCCTCTTTAAGACAAAGGGACGAGGAACACTTCTTCTTTCACCTCGCAACAAAACAAATACAGTGAATCTCCTACCTGAGTATTTTTAACCCACCCCCCTTCCTAGAAGGGAGAAAAGAAAGCGATACAGTAAATACAGGATAAAGATTCACTGTATCTGTGTCGTTGCGAGTTGAAAGAAGAAGCGTCCGTCGTCCCTTTGTCTTAAGTGTGTTATTCTTTCTGTCGTCTTTGTGCAAACGCACGTTCTGTGGAGTTTTCGCGGTGCTCCACGGCGATGCAGGCAATGACAGGAAGACGTAAACGAGGAGCGCAGTTACAATTTCGCTACAAATGCTTCCCCGCGGCTGTTGTTGTTGTTTTTCTCGGTTACTGACGTGGCTCGTCTTGATCCCACGCGTCGCCGGCGCCAATTTGTCTTCGTTACAGATTGGGTCCACGGCAGATGTCTTCACGAGAAACACAAATCACGGTGCTTTTTCGTGAGAGCTGTCAAGGAACTCTGCTGTTGAAGCAGACGAGGATCGTTCTGGTGTTCGAATCCGCAACCGCGAAGCGGATTCGCCCGTTTTAATCATCGAATGTGCGTGAAATTGTATTGCATATTTAATGCTGGTTCACACATTTGCCACGGCCGACCGTAACGACAAAAACACCGCAACAACCGTGACTCGCGGATTGCTTCGCGAAGCTACCCCTTGCATCGCTTGCCACGCCGTGTACGGCGAACGCTTGTCTGGGTGACTTTGTCGCTACGGTCGTTTGAGCTGCGTGCGAGCTCAACCAACGCAGATGTGTAAACTAGGGAGCCTCAATGTCCTTCTGTTTAGGGTAGGGTGCATTCATGTGCGCTTTGCTTCGGGTGGAGTCATCCGGCCATTTTGTCCCACACTTTTATTTTCCTTTTTGTTCAGAAGCGCGTGAAAGGCGTGTCCCTGCACGCGTCTGTGGCGCTGACTGTGCTATGGCGACATTTTTTTTTCGTCGATTTCTTTGTATTTTCCCCGTGAGCGCGTGCTGTCGGCATCGGGTACTACAAAGGGTGGCATCACCCTAAACAGAAGGACATTGAGGCGCCCTAGTTTAGGGTGATGCCACCCTTTGTAGTACCCGATGCCGACAGCACGCGCTCACGTGAAAAATACAAAGAAATCGACGAAAACAAAATGTCGCCATAGCACAGTCAGCACCACAGACGCGTGCGGGACACGCTCTTTCACGCGCTTCTGAACAAAAAAGGAAAATAAAAATGTGGGACAAAATGGCCGGATGACTCCACCCTAAGCAAAGCGCACATGAAGGCACCCTAGTGTAAACCAGCCTTTATGCGTTCGCAGCCGCTTTGCGAACGCGGTTCAACCACCAGTGTGAATACGGCGTTAATCCTCGCACACACAGTTGCTTTCGAGAAACTCTGAGTGCGTTTGACTGCGTTGCGACTGCGAGAAACCTGGACATCCGTACTTCGTATGTCGCGTGCCGAGCTGCTCTTTGAATAGACCGATCTCACCAAGCATTCCACGCATGCGTGACGCCGCCATAACTGTAGTTCATAGGAGGCAGATGCCAGTTCACGAGACAGCTCATGCTGCCTCGTGCTCTGCTCGTGCAGACCTCCAGCAGGGGGTCGCACGTGCTGAAAGACTACAGCTCCCACGATGCATGGCGGCAGCGGCGGCATACTCAAACTCGAGCTGCGTGAGATCGGTCATAGACATTGCGCTTGCCAAGCACCCAGGAGAATCGGGACTGGTGTTCCACGCCCACACGCGCACTGCCGTTTCGATCTGGATGAGCAGCATTCGGAGTGCGGTCGAACCACGACGGCGTGGTGCACGTTAACGACGCGCGCAGGCTAGCCGGTTGTACTGCATGGCTAAATTGCTCATCTACAGCGAGTGACTCGTGCACTTTACAATGGCTGAGGCCAGCAAGCGCGGCTGCGTGGATATCCCCACAACCCAATTTTTTCTCCTTTGGCAGCAGCGGTGGCGTACTCAGACTAGCTGGTGAGATCGGTCTATTGGGTTCCACGCTTTAAACGAAGCACGGACGTGCCGGTTAGTCGCTGCCGTTTCTTAATGCTGCACAGTCATACGCATTCAAACCCAAGTGTATGCATGGGCCCTTAGAAACAAAATGCAAGACATATAGCGCTGCAGGGGTTGTTTAAATGAAAACGTAAAACCGAGGAAGCGTCCATTCCTATCGGAAACAAATATTGCTCGCGCACGATTACAACATAAGTCGATCGGGAAAGAAAAATGTTTCTGATAACAATTGCGCTGAGTCCTAGAACCGTGCGCTAAAAGTTGGTTGTAAATGGATATTTGCTATTTGATTCGTTCATGCAGTAACTCTTCTGCCTCCTCACGGCCGGCCTTTTGTCTTAACAAACAGTCGTACATTGTTAAGGGGAATCGATTTCATAATTGTATCGTATTTAATATAATATCATAGTCATTCCTTAGGCGGTCCTAGATTATGTGGGCAAAAGTTTTCGCGTCATAAAGCAGAAATAAAATTGAATCGATATCGCAGACTTCGTCAAAGCCTTTCTCCTCGCAGTATTTTTATATTCATTGCAAAAAGCAAAACAAGTCAACACAAATACACACAAGCACACACAAACGAAGTAAACACCGAATGAGTCATTTCGGAAATTACTTCGGACACGCAGATAACGGGTGAAAATTAGGCCGCAAAAATTGCGACCTCAAGTCTTTTGTAATTGGGATCCTCCGAGAAAATAAAATACAACAAAACTAAAGCTATATCTAGAATGTATTTCCGCACCGATGTTAAAAAAAAAGGAAGGGCAGAGATTTTTTATCGTTGTACATCTACAAGCTCACTACATCGCACGCGTGTCGCCGGACGATTTATGCCCAAGCAGAGCCGTTTCGCCGATCATCTGCTTGAATATCGTTTCCAACACATATAGCCAACGATCTGGAGTCCCCCAATTGCACGCACTCCGACCACCAGGCTTCAGTGGGCATCCGAGCTTTCATTACACGCCCCATCAGAACCGAGAACCACTGGTGCGCCATTACACTCGCCAAGTTTGTTTACTTATACGCGGACCATTTATCGATAATTGGGGGTTGCACCTTGGCAATACTTTTGCTCTGTTTATCCTACGCTCCGTTCACTCCTAAGTTGACAATGTGGTGGGAGCTATATACGCTTGCCGGACCAATCAAACGTCTCCCTTTCGTTTCATGACCCCACTCTCTGAGCCCGGCGTGATTGTGATCCCGTTGCGTGAGAAAGACACATGCCTGGTCCAACAAGCACGTATAGCTTCCATCGCACTGCCAGCTTTGGGCTGAATGGGATACAGCGGGCAACGAGCGGCTGCCGAGAACGACAACAACACCGACAGCAGCGTTTCTCGAAAGGGCAACAACGTAGACGCCTTTCATTCCTCTCTTTCTCTCTTCTCACAGTAGCCTGGAGCGTATCTCCCAAAGTCGCGTCAACAGCCAAAGGTCAATATGACCAGGCCTTCCTCCGGAATGACTCTCCTGGGCGCCCAGAGGTCCCAGCGCGCGGAAGCCGGTCGCGGAAGATCGGCCCCGGTCTGAATTCCCGGGATCCACGGATCCCCGGTTGGCAGCTGCCGTTGGTTCCACGCCGTAGAGTGCGCAGCCGCGCGAGAGGTCGCCGAGAAGACCTCTTCGTGTCAATCGCCCGTGTCGATTGTGCGCGGCAGACGCCGACCGTCGGGAGAAAGCCTCTCTGAGAAAGCCCTGGTCAATATCGGAGTCCGTATCGACCCAGTGAATACACTAACCTCACTAGCGTTGTGAACGGTTCAGTGAACACGTTACGCGAGCTTATGCTCAGGTGGCTGTAGTGTTCGCAGAACAACGTTCGATTAGGTTCAAGCGCCTCCCTTAGATGAGCACCGGGTGTTTGGTACACAGTGCTTCGAATCAACCTTCAGACAACGCCCGAAGGAAGTTCCGAGTCTTCGGGACCTCTCTCTACATCTGCTCATGCTTTACGTTCTCCGTGGTAGGACGCGTAAAGCTGGTCCAGCCAATTCTGTTTGCTTGCAACCACACGCCTTGTGAAGTCTTGTGTTCCTTTGTGATTGCTTACCAGGAGATAACACACTCAGCACACTGACACCATCTATGAGGTAGTCTTGGTACTACATTTAACTAGAACAAAGGCTTTGCAGTATTTTTAAGATCAAATGTACGTATACTATCTATCAGAAATGGTCACTTATAACACTGTCAAAATATTTTCAAGCACAATGTTAAAGAATGATTCGCGAAAAATTAGTAAATATAGGCAAGTATTTTAGTGCTACCCGACACACGGCGTGTTCCCAGGGATCCTGGGTTCGATCCCCACCCCTGCCCGTTTCGATCTGGATGAGCATCGTACCGGCGTGCGGTCGTGCATCACTACTGCCTGGTGCACGTTAAAGACCCCAGGCTAGCGGTTGTACTGCACTGGCTAAATTTCTCATCTACAGCTGGGAGACTCGTCGCCCGCTCAGGCAGACCAAGTTCTAGGCTGTATAAACGTACGCACAACCCAATTTTTTTTCGTTTTTTTTAGTAAACGATCACAAGAAAGAACAGGGCTGGAACAGTTAGCTCGGTTGCCACCAAACGCAAGTGTGTTAACCAGCCTTTACCTGCTTTGACCAGGGCCGGCTTGCTAGAGACAGCGTTTTACCTGAGGCCGGGTAAAGGAAACCCTGCCAAGCCTGGGGCGCGCGAGCGCTTGAGACTCGACTTGAGACGTTATTTCGCTCGTGCGCTAGCTTCGGCAGTGCTTTCTTTCACCCTGTCTCAGCGGAGACGCTGCTTCTAGAAAGCCGGCCCTGATGTCAGACCAAAACAAGTGGCGCTCCTTGCGCATAAGCCCGGGGAAACCAGTGGATCACGGCTCGAACCGCGCTTCAGTAAGGTATACCTACTACACTTGTAATTTGGGACCCAAGAAATGGCTGCTAACGCTGAAGCCAGTTGTATATGCTGTTTGTCAGAGGTACGAACGACAATATTCCAGTTCGGCTCCTAATCAAGCGTGCAATGCTGGTATACCAGCTTCGGTGAAACAAAACTCAGCCTATAAATCGAAGCCGACTTACCCTGGCTATATAAACAGTCTTTTCTCCGGCTCTGTGTTGCGATTATAACGATGCTATCCTTTCGTGGGGTACGTGCGCATCCCTAAGCATGCACTGATATATTACGCAGAACCGTTAGAAGTCTCAGAACACCTTTTATCCGATCACAAAGTAAGACTAACATAGCCGCGGGATGAATGGTGGGGAACTCTAATCACTGGCGGCTTACGAAAAGCTTCGTGCATTTTGATTAGTTCTTCGGCGTTCTTACTGTATTATGTCGCAACCTCATTGGTTGCCGATTAGTTATAACGTATAATATGTCAGGGTTAGTGTATAATAGTGAATTAAGCGTATGCACTCCTATTTACTGGTTACGCCTTGCGATGCGCTCAGGTAAATAGCTTCCACTACCGGCGGACCATGGCGTCACCAACTCATGACGAAAAAAACCTCCAATCCTGCTACTGCGACGGTACAGTATTATCATTATCATTATGAATTATCATTAACATTATTATTATTATTATTATTAAAATATTCCAATATCTTGGAAGCAATAGCAGAAAAAATACATTATGGGCACGTTGTTGTCTCTCACCTCGAAATTTGCAATTGAAGGTATATTTCAAATCTTGTCGAAGCAAATCCAACGCAATGATTCGGTCGGCCGAGCGCACTTACTATCAGTATAAATTCGCAGAATTTCGTTCAGACGCACGAAAAGCTTGGTCCCTAATCGATGAATTTCGTGGCCACAGTACGCACACTTCTGTTCCTGATGCACTGAAGAAACAGTTTGGCAGCAATTGACGTCCAATTGTAGAGGATTTCAATGCTTTCTTTGCTATCTCTTCTGGACAGGCAAGAGATTCGCGAACCCATATCGAAAACGTCATCAACTCCTCTGCATTCCTTGCTCCGCTCCAAGAAACCGATTTGCACTCCATTTTACTCAGCTTCCAACCAAACAAGTCTCCGGAAATATACAATATTCGTCTGTCCGACCTTGGCCAAAACTTTCACAGTATCAAATCTGTCCTGTTTATACTGAAAGGTTTTATTGAAGCCAAAGTCATTTCTGGTTATAGGAAAACGGAAACAGTTCGTCCCTTGTACAAAGGTGGTGCTAATGGTAACATGGAGAGTTATCGATCCATTTCTATTTTATCAATCATTTCGCAATTACTCGAAAGCATGTGTTTCGGATTATGACCTCTTTTATAGACAAACTCAATATACCATCGCCTACTCAATTTGGATTCGTGCAAGGGAAAGGTACACAGCCTCTTCTGAAAGATTTCGTAGACAATATTTATTCGGCTTTTGATCACAATCGTATCACCTCAACTCTAATTTTGGACGAATCCAAAGCATATTTGACGCTGTCCGTCACAATTTACTTTGGGGAAATTGTACAGCATAGGCTTCTGCGGGTCTTTCTTTTCCTTTTTCGAAAATTATATTTCTAATTGATGCCAATTGATGTCTGCGGTGGTATTCAAAGTTCTCGAACCAAACGTAAACGCAGGCGTACCGCAAGGTTCAATGTAATCACCTCTATTGTTTAACATTTTTGTCGGTGACATCCTGACTCTATACTAGGGTACAAAATTCATCAGTATGCAGCACGACACTGTAATCATGTCGCAACACATCAATCACTTAGACTCCATTCTTCAGTTACAACGCCGTGCGACTGCAATAATGGACTGGTTTGAGAGGAACCTCATTTCGCTCAATGTTAAAAAAAAACCAAGCTGGTCTGTTTCTTCAATCCACTTAAAGCAGTCAGTCTAGACTTCCCATTCTATTTTGCACTCCTCTACGGGCACGCAGTGCACTTGCGTCCCTTTAGAGTACGCAGATACCGATAATACCTTGGTATATTTTTTGATAGCGGCCTAAAGTGGCATGTTCATTTTAAATATAGCTTTAAAAAAAACCTCCGACGCGCCAGCTGTTTCTTATATCGACCTAAGTTTTGTATGCCCCTTTCAATTTGAAAAGCCACTGCACATGCGACTTGCATATAGTGTTTATCGCCATGGCATAACTGCCTTCGGGAATTACTCCGCTTTCTGGAAAGGCAAGATCGACCGTGTAATTAAGGCTATCCTAACAAGTATTCCATATTAGCTCTCGATACCATGAAGGACACCGACCTGTTCAAGTTCCTTGGCCTGCCTAACTTCCCAACACTTTATGTCCATTCTGTTGTGTTGCGGAATTTTCTGAGTAGTGAATTCAAAATCGCAAATCCATCCAATCGTAACCTTCGTCATGTCCAGCCCTTTAAACAAAATACCTCGTACGCACTCGATATGGCGAAAGTACGCAAGCTTATTATGCTCCACATTTCTTCTCTCAATTACCACCCGAACTGCTAACTTTTACTGCTATCCGAAAAATCAAGAAAGTGCTAAAAAATACTGCGTTCTGAAGAATGTCTTCGGTAGAGATTCTTTGATGAATGCTTTTGTCTTTCTTTTTTGTATTAATGTATGTTGTTCTTACTGGACATTCTCGGACGCTTTCTCTTCGGACAACCTGTAGTGTAGTCGCGCATTTTATAGGTTACTTACTTATTTGCTTGTTTCTTTAGAAGTTGCGTTCTTTTCCTTCTTTTTATTACTTTAGAGGCCGTAGGTTATTTTAATTCTACGCTTCCATTCGGGACAATGTGTATGATATCTCCAGCGCACGATATTCGGGAGACTCATCGAAGAGTGTATGTGTGGGTGTATGTTGTTGTTGTTTTTTTGTTTTTTTCGGCTCTGGGTAGCTGTTTGACGTTTAGATAGTAGGGCGGCATCGCACAAGCCACTTGTTGTCTTTAACGCGCCCTTGCTTTAACTCTGCTCTGAATTTGGCAATAAATTATTATTATTCATATTATTTATAATTCATTATTATTATTAGTAGTAGTATTATCACAAACTAGGCCCCCCCTCCCCCCTCCCTCCTTCCTACCCTCGCCAGAACAAGAGAAAAAACGTTCGTAACACAGCAAGAACTACACAAACTGATTGCACTCTTATAACAATTCCTCTTCAGCATTTTTCCCCTCATCTTTCAGAAGAACGTATATACATGGAGAGGAACCCAACAAATACCCTTCGTAATAACCGATCCTGCCGTCGCGATAGCACTCTTGAAATGTCTGGGAGATACGTGAGATCACAACGTGTAATGGAAAACAGCGCGAGAACCTATCTGCGAAACCCCTGGAAAGAAGCAATTTTCCTGTTCCTTGTGGCCGGCGTAGAAAACGTGGAGATAAACAGAGAAAACAAAAAATATATATTGAGACAGCATATCCACCCCCTCATCTAACCCGCCATTCCCGGTGGTGGTCCCTGGAGATTGGGAGACACACGATCGGATGTTTAGACCCGGTCGAAAAACAACGCCGTAGGCTCTTAACAAGCTCCGCGGTAGCGCCCTTGGGAAGGCTAGAGCCAGAAGCAAAATAGAGCAAAAAAAAAACGAGACAGTGTTTATGATCACTATCACGAGCTCGCAACCCGGAGTATTTTGGAATTTTTGTCTTTTTTTTTATATGGATCTTTAGATGAGGAACTATGCGTCAACATGGTTCCTCATCTAATGGCCGAAAATGGCCGATAGATTCACGAAAGAGAGCGAGAGAGAGAAAAAGAGGAAAAATAAACACTGGCTGGAAATTTATTAGCGGGGATACTCGGCTAATCAAACTGCTGCTTTTTTTTTTTTTCTTATTTAGAGAGTGTGCAGTGAAGCCTGGTTGAACAGCGACGGTTCAGTATTCAATGCGGTATTCTCGCAGTCTCGAGACATACCTTGCGTTTCACCGTACATTGGCCAAAGTTTTCTCTAGGGGTGTGCTAATGCTGAGCGCAAATTCGTCTGCTTCTCACGCAGGAGTTACGGTGACATCAGAACGAACGCCGAGCTCTTATTGGCTTTGACTAGAAGGATAGTGGGTAGACCTCAATGCTAGCTGCCTTGAGGTCTACCCACCATCCTTCCAATCAAGCCAATCAGAGCCTCGACGTTCGCTGACGTCACCACAATTCCTGCAAAACGAAAAGCAGACGAACTTTCGCTCCGTGTAGTGTTTCGAATCGGAATACGCGTAGTGTCATACCTTTGAACTTGAACACTTTTAAGCTCCGGTCACACCGCTAATATATTTATTTTATTTATTTATTTACACAAATACCTGCTGCGCCGTTAGTCATTATGCAGGGGGGAACAAAAGAAAAACACATTAAAAAAACATTTTCAGTAACGCAATCGACAATCATTCAGTACTACATTTTCACACGACCACGCTTCTCTGCAGTCTGTCATAAAAGACGTCATTATTGATAATAGCTATCAGTTCTTCCGGAAGGGCATTCCCCTCCCGGGCGGTTTGAACAAAAAATGAATAACAAAAACAGTCAGTACGATAACGATACTCTGCCGCAGTCTTAGAATGATTCCGCCTTGAAGATACATGGTGTGGTTCGAGAATGTAAAGACCCTTTTCAATGCCTGTTTCCCCGTGATATATACCGTGAAAGAATTTTAACCGCAAATACTTTCTCCGAAGTCTAAGAAGGTCCCAACCTAGTCTGTTCTTCATTTCTGTACAGCTCGAGTACGGACTATAATCGCATTTGACAAACCTTAATGCCTGATTTTGAATTCGCTCCAACTTATTCGCTAGGTAACGCTGAGGCGGATCCCAGATAACACAGGCATACTCCAAAATTGGTCTGATAAAGAAAAATATAATGTTTGTCTTATCGTGCAAAAGAAAGTCTGCAGATCAGAAGCGTGTTTCTTTCTTGTATGAGGGTCACATTTCTCACGCGAAAACTGCCCGCAGACACGTTGGAAACAGACATATGCATGAAGCAAACACGCGGCCGAGACGCTTGAGGCGCGCCCGCAGAATGACTCTGTCAGCATGTCTGCATGCGAATAGTGCGTTCTTTTACAGCGATACAGCTGTTACGGGTCCTTTCCAAGTACCACCGGAAATGACGTCCGTTCGTGTAGTCGTCCATGTTGTAGCTGGCGATGTAGGGCGTCCGTCGTCGAGGTTGCAAAATCCTCGAACAAGAACGCCCAAGGTCCGCGGAATCAAACTTAAGTCCGCTGCGTGCAAGGGGAGACGATACTGACAGAGCTACGTCGGAGCTTTTTTTAAATCTTTAATAGGTGGAAAATATGCTTAGCAAATGAGTACTTCGATGTTACCAATCGGTTCCAATTATGCACACAAATGAGCAAAGTGAAAAATTTGTATAGATATTGCACACATTACTCTGAATTAATTTTTAACACTAATATATATTTTTTTTTCTTCGGGGGGGGGTAAATTATTTAATAACCATTAGGTTTTTGTTTGTTTTTAGCTTGCACTATTATCTTAAATCGCGTTACGGTCGGTTTGTATTTCTTACAAATCTGGGAGTCTGAGACATGAGTCAAACATAGAGAACCAATCTGGCTGGTGTAATTCAGACGCTAAGACACTTCTCACTTTCGCTACTTGTTCTAAAAATAGGAACTTCGTTGTGCGAGGTTTTTCTGCTTGTCGGTCAATCATTCTGCCTTTCCATAAACTATGAAGGCCAATTAGTGCGAGCATATCGTACGGAGCGATTTCATTTTCTGAAAAAAGGAAGAAAGCGGAAGCTGTAATCGGTAAGAATGGGGCACGAACCATACCAAAAGCCATTGCATTTTTATGAGTTTATAGAGGCTCTTGTAAACATACAATAGGGTTCCGTTAATTTCATTGCTTCATTGACACCGCTTTTATCGGTACCGAAAAATGCAACGTCATCTGCGTATGCGAGACCTTTCACCTTTGCGTTGTCTCGGGAATATCCGTGGACCTTTTCGCTTTTAACAATACTAAGGCACACGGGCTTTAAGTACAGGGCGAAGAGCAACGAGGAAAGTGGGCACTCCTGCCTAACGGAAGATTTTATTTGAGTTTCGTCTGTGAGTATATTATTGACTGTCAGCCTCGTAGAACTGTTGGCGTAGCAAAACTGTAAAAGTGCCGTTCCCACGTTAATGTGTTGCAGGAGTGTAAATAGAAACGAATGGCTTACGCGGTCAAAGATTTAGCGAGATCTATCAGCACACGTGCTACCTAGTCGTTGTTGTCTGACGCGCATTCCAGAACCAAGCGCGCTACATGCACCTTTTTCTGTATAGTTCCTCCATGTGTGGTGTTCACTGTTCACCTATTAGTTTCTCAATAATTAGCTGTAACCTCTCGTTCAATTTTTTAGCAAATATTTTGTGATTAACGTGGCAGAGCGAGATTGGTCTATAATTTTCCTCCTTTTTAGGCATATCTGTGTCTTTTGTTTTTGGCACTAAAATGGTATGTTCGCAGTAAAAGACGGGAGGGAGGGTTCTTTGGACGTAAACTTCTTAAAAAATATCAAGTGGTATATGGCTTAGTTTATCTCGGCATGTTTTTGTAAAATTCTGCACTAAGTCCATCAAGTCCAGGTGCCTCATCGTTTGTAAGCGAGTCTACAGCGGTTTTTATTTTATTAAGGGTAATCGGGCCTTCAATCATATCCCTGTATGTCTTGTCAAGTTTTGGTGCCAGCGCAAACATTTGTTCAACGTCGGTCTCGTTATTTACAGGTATCGATTTCGAACTGCTGAAATAATTTTGCAATTTCCCTTGACTTGACCAGTACACGTCCTTTGTAGTTTATCTCTACAATTCATTTTGATAATCTGTTGCGCCTCTCATTGTCTAAAGACCTCCGCGTAACCTGCTCATAAAAACAAAAAAACAAACAAACAAAAAAACATTTCTTTTGGGAGCGAGTTGGGGATCCTCTGTATCTTTCGGTTTCATATTTCTGAAACTGGGCTCTTACTATTGTTAACGCCGTCTGTATATGCACAGGGGGATAGAGCATTCGGAGCTCATGTAGCTTTATTGGGTTACTAAAAGAGGTCATGCTGTTCTATAGTCCGTTGCAACTCAAGAAAGGTAGGGCGAGGGTAAGACGGGCCGGGAGGAGGAAGCAGGCGGAACCAACACCTCCTAGAAATAAGGCCCTAGCGCTCGAGCGGTTACGTCACAATGTCGGAGAAAGAAGGCTATTGCGCAACCACGTGAAAAAAAAATGTTTCTTGTCGAGCGGCGCGGTGGTGTTCGTGCGCGTTTATCCGTCAATAATATATGTCTTAAAAGTGCAGTCTTGTACAATTTATTATATATATAATATAAACGTAATATACAACGCGCTACCAAGATTGAAAGTACCAATTTTCTATTTTATGATTATCCCCGTAACCTCGGGACTACATGCAGTCCCGCAGCTCCCATACTTTTCGAATGAACCGGCTCCCATGCGACATTTTCTTCCCTCATACGGGCCCCGATTCTGGTAAATGTACGTTGTGTGCAGAGCTGCTGACTGTCTGAAAAGGAACGCTTGTTTCGTCCTTCCCGTCGTTTTTCTGTCCTCGCCGCAACCTCTGGTAATTCTTTTCTTGTTTGTTTGCTTCATACTACGGCATTTACGTGGATTCCCGGAACAAGTACTGCTACAGTTTGAGTGACATGTGTGGCAACTATAGTCAACGATGACACTGGTCGATTATCGATAGACCTCTCTCTCGACAGAGAGAGAGACTTCGTGTTCGAACGTTTCATGGCGGATATTGCGGGACGTATGGATACGATCGACAGGTGAGAAACAACTTATTTACGGGCTTTCTTGGTCGTGTAGGACACGAGTAAAGTGCTGCAGTCGATTTTTTTATAATCTTGTGATAGAATGGAATTTCGTCCTTCGTCATTATTCTGTGCGCTGTTGCGTCGACATTTGTATGTATCTGTGGTAATATACTAGTTTTTAAAGAAAGGTGACTAACAAGTTTGTGTGATTATTGAAAGTGCGTTGTTTGTGCTTACGTGTTTATTTATACTAATGTTATTGTATTGCCTTTACTGCGTTTATACTAGAATCTTAATTGTATTAAGGTAATAGTATTATTGTATACAAAATAAGTTATATTTTGTTCTAAGGCAGCTCGAGCCCATAGAGAGAAGTAAATTAGTTGAATGTAAATAGTAAGCTTAGTACCCCTGCCACACGGAAAAGTTAATATATTTTCATTAAATGATACGGGATTCAATCAACTCGCGGTCTTTCAGTGATTATACAAACGTCGCAAGGTGATTTGTCGACCCCATAATGTCATTCGATCGAAATTACATTAATTTTGCCATGTGGCCAGGGTATAATGCAAGGATACAGTGACCGCACGCGATAACATCGCTTATATGATCGTAAGTGACACTTACGATCATATAAGTCTAGCCGTGTCCGCGTTGACTACGTGTACCTGATTTTTAACTGTGATCTGTTTTGCTGTGTCCAATCACCGCGTGTCTCGCCACTTTGTCGAAGTATTTCTTTATAAAACAGGCATTCCTACAGTATTAATTGCCTGTCTCAATGTTTTCGACTTAAAACAATCACATTTTTCTATAGACGTCTTATAGGCATACCTCGTGCAATTTCGTATCGATTATTTAGCGGTGTAATGTTTTGCCCGTGTAATAAAATGTTTTCTAGACCCGTAGCTATGTGCAGCTTTCATTTTAGCTAATAAGACACGCGTATGTGACTAAAAACACGTTACGACGGTCGATCCACGCGCGTTGCCTTCGCTTCGACGAGCGCCCCGATGGCCTTCCTTTGCGACGTTACGAGAAGAGCGCTACGGCCTTAGGCCCGTTCGACGTTTTGCGAGCGAGTAAGACCGGGAGGACAATATCCGATTTTTAAGTCTCTACAACGTCCTTAGACCAGCCCGTCTGCAGCGCATCCGGTCCTAAGACGTCGCAGTGGCTTAAGGGAACCGGAGGCCCGATGCCCCAGTGGTCAGCCACCAGTGCCCGCTTGCCGAGGGGTGTGGGCTAGAGGCTTGCTGTCGCCCATCAACTCACCTTGCTGCGTTCTTGTACGACATCAGGGTGAGTCCCCCTGCGCTTTTTCCGCTTTGTTTTTACGCCTCCCTGGCGATGCCTGACTACTTTGAGCGGCGTCAGCAAAATTGCTGTGATCAACCCGCATAATTCGCGTGAGTAATCTCCCTGTGGTGTCTTCGTAGCCGCAAAATGTACGTTCTAGCCTGGTTCGCATGAGGTAGACGTCGCCAGAATATTTCAGACATGACTCAGCAGGTGAAAAAGCGTGTAGTAGCAGATTCGGCACCTAGAAATGCAGCGCATGCACCAGCTCGGTGGCCACCAGCCAGGTTGTCACCTCCAAGTCAACATCTGCTTGTGTCTGCTGCTTACGTCGAGCCTGTGACACTGCAATTCCTCTGCAAAGTCAAGTCGTTGAGGTCTGAGTACCGCTCCACCGCACGTGAACGTGGCCAAACACCAGTCGAGGACCGAGCGTCGTTTTGACGCTCAGACGGTGTGCCAGAACATTTGACACTTCAGAAAGTTGAAGTCAGGCGGCGCCTGCTCGTGCTGACTTGCTCAACCAGCCGCAAGTCCCCACTGACGCTTTGCACACCGCGTTCGCGTCGGTACAGACAGATAGCCCGATGATCGCATGTCATCGTGAGTCTCAACCCCGCCTTGCGCCCAAGCGTACTGCCGAGGCGACTGCTTCAAATCCCGTTAGCCGCGCGCACATCAGATGCTCGATGGACCGAGCGCACGCAGACCGACCTCTCAAACCTTACTCGACACTTTTCGTACTTCAGCCCCAGGTCGCGGCGTCAAATTTGACGAGAAGGCAGGTTTTTGACTGGAAATGATCGCTTTCAAAGTAACGCATGGAATTACACCGTCTGGCATGGGGAGCTTCTTGCCCACAGCCCCAGTACCGGAGGTGAGATCCTTGACGCGCCTACCACCGCGCCAGTGAGCGTCACAGAGAAGAGCATCTCCAGCGGAGTATTCGCTGCGCGGCCATTAAACCGTGTGCGCGTCCTGCTCGAGCACGTGTCGCGACGGCGACGCCTTCCACGGTTTCAGGGCCACGTGCATGCCGCACCGCTCGAGACGAGAGGGGAAACCTCCTTCTCGCTTTAGCTCTCCGTACTGTGGGCTCCTCTCAGAGCCTGCGCTCTAGACATCGCCCTACAACTCTGGCGCCCGAGTTGCAACGGACCACAATTCTGTTTAGCGCAGCTTACACCTGCGAGGACCTTGCAAATCGCTAAATTGTTTGCCTCTTGTTGAAAAATATCCCATTTTACAGCCTAAGTATGCTTGCCGGTATTTCAGGGAAGCGCATCTGAGAGAAGTGAGAATATCTTTTTCGCCAAGTCTTGACCATCTAGTAGTTTTACATTTAGTTTCCACAATTCCCACTTTGTGGGAAAAACGTTGTCTCCGCATGCTGACACAAGGCAGTGATCGGAAAAGAAAATCGGCTTTACGTTGTAGTATGGTGCCTGGATCGCGTCTCCGACTGGTGTTCTTTAGCGTCCTATCCTGCCCATACATCAAAAAGTCGTCCCGAAGTGGCAACAAATGACGTCGCAGAAGCCGCAGTGTCGTGGCTGTTGCATGTCGCGATCCTGGCGGTTGGCCATAGAAATGCTGGCGAAAAGCACGAGCGAACGCGAGTGTCGCTGTCGTCACGGTGTTTCAGGCGTCCCAACTTCCGGCTGCTGTAGCTTCCGTGGATTGTCACGGTGGAGAGCGACCTGCAGCAGAACAGAGCGTCTGCCATTCTACCACCGCTCCTGGAACACCGCCAGGTTCGCGATCGGCGACAGCATGACACGTCTCATGACCATCGGCAGAAATCGGGGGACCACGTTTTTGGACGCGGTATAAAACACAGTTGGAGACGCGTTCCAGGCACGGTACTATGGCGGTGCAAGTGCCCGTGGGTAGAGCGTTAGCCCTTCGAGCTGGCTTGAAGGATATTATAGTGCGATCGTTCCTCCGCGATGCCACTACGAATAAAGGCGAAAATCTTTATCAAAGCATGCACTTTTTTGACGTCAACGAACGGTTTGCTATGGCAACGTCGGTTTGCTACGGCGACGTCGGTTTGCTCGCCTAAACGGTTTGCTACAGCGACGCCTAAAACAAATGGTATCATGAGGAGTGAAGTCGTTTAGTGACGCCGGTGAATGGAGGAGTCAACTTATTGGCAAGTTTGAGATAGTCATTCACGCGCGTTCATCAACACTTTGTTTTGGTTATTTACTTCGAATCCTTTGCTACGGGAAAGGCGT
The DNA here is from genome assembly GCA_037355805.1 of Ixodes ricinus. Taxonomy (NCBI): domain Eukaryota; kingdom Metazoa; phylum Arthropoda; class Arachnida; order Ixodida; family Ixodidae; genus Ixodes; species Ixodes ricinus. The sequence continues at coordinate 56,611 of JAZHYW010019360.1, read as the reverse complement.
GCGCGTGCGGCGCCGGCGTCTGCAGCAGTAACTGTTCTAAACCTAAAACCTAAAACAAATGGCAATCTTGCATGCGCGTTCGTCGACGCTTTATTTTGGTTATTTACTTCGAATTTTTTATACGGGCAAGGCGTGCGCGTGCGGCGGTGCGAGCGTAGAGTTTTTAGTCACTGCCGTAAGCTCTCTTATATACTGACAAAGCGTGGCAGATCGCCACGAGAAGCGGCCGCCGAAATGGAAGAGGTGGAATGGCAGACAACGGATGAGAGGAGCACCACGTGACTGGCGCCACGCTGCGGCGACGCCGAAACGCAGCGTCTTGCCGTTGCCACGAGACGCTGCGGCGAGACGCGAAGACCCGAAAGTGTGTTTCGGTGTCCTCGCCGCTGAAAGAGCTGTGCGCTGACGTCAGGTTCCCCTTTAGGTTCCCCGAGAAATGGCTCCTTGATGCGCCGTGATATACAATACTCTGTTTCATACTTAGTGTGCAACGCTGTCAAAGCTACTGGCGCGAGCATTGGGCTTGATCTCGTTGATCATTTGCACGCGTTCTCGCGCAAACAAAACCATAGATGAAGCAACGCGCTCGCGCCAGTATAGCTTTGACAGCGTTGCACGCTAAATATTAAACAGAGTATAGATCCTCGCGCTCCAAATCTGCGACAGGGCACTCTATGGCTCCGTCGTCAAATTCCCAGGCTTTGTGAGCATAGAGTAGACTATGTCACTGCACACGAAAAATCGACGGAACCTTATCCATAAACAGCTTCGCTGTAAAACAAAACCGCAGAACGCGAGACGGCAGAGAGTGAAGATACGTTCGCCCTAGCGATACATTAGGAGGCACAGTCGTGGGAACCCAACTTACTTCTTTCGTCGCACGGCCGTGATCCACTGCTGCCGCTGCCCGACGAAGCGCGGAAGAGTTGAGCAGCCGTGAAACGTCGTACCCCGCGAAGCACGACGTGTACCTGCTGGTACAACCGACCACGCAGCAGTTCATAATACCAATTAGCAGCGCGTTAACGACGCAGGAGCGCACCGCGGCGGCAGGATTGGCATGGCAACGGCGACACGGCGTGGTTTCCGCCTGCTCGGATACTCAACGACCGCCTTCTCTGACGGCCGCGGCGACGCGCTAGTCGCCGCGCACGCAGCATGTACAGAGCGCGACACTGTTAGCGCGGACAAGCGATCGCCGGTTTCTCCAGTTTTTCTCTCTGAAACCAACGGATGTCATCCAAATTATTGTCGCTACGCAAAGAGCTCATTTAGTTCTATAAAGTAAGCGATAAAATTTCGTCCTCACTAATACTATTTAGAAGTAAAACGCGAAAATGCGCCGATGTCGTGTTCGCGCTAACAGTGTCGCGATGTGTACTTTGGGATTTCGTAGTACCCGATGCCCACTGCACGCGCTCACTGGAAAATACAGAAGAATAGCCATAAAAAAATGCCATCGCATCACTGTGAATAGCACGTGCCGGGAGACACGCGTTGACGCGCTCCGGAATAAAAGAAGAAACAAAACCGTTCGGAACAAAATGGTGAGATGTCTATTTTGCTCGGAACGCTTTTGTTCACGCACCTCAGGTGCGTGAACAAAAGCTGATGCACAACGACTTCGCCGTGACGTGTTGCAGTTGTCGCTGTGACTGTGGATTATTGTGTGGAGTATTAACACTGAGACTGCGGCTGAAGAAAACCGGTTGATGTCCCTTCCACTGTGATAGTTGGCCGGTTCACAGAGCACCGTTTTCTTACGTACAGCTCTAGACTTTTTTGGGGGTGAAACCTACATATCGCATGCGAAGGTTGCCAACAGCTGCGTCGGCTCCGACAAAACGTGGTAAAACCCTTTTCGTTGTAGCCGACGCAGCTGTTGCCATAACAACCCTCGCCCTCGGTCGCACTCAACGCAAGTGAGTGAATCGCCCTTTAGGATGAGACTGCAGCCAATATGCCACAGGCACGGGAGCACGAGCTCACTGCTTTGAAACGTTTTTCCCCGAAGCGAGCACTCGCGCAAGAAATGCACGTCTCAAAGCTAGCAGCGCGGGTTAGCTCGCGCTTGTACCTTTGGCTGCAGTCTCAGCTTAAAGCGGAGTATAGTCGATTGCAAGCATGCATAGTGTCCCGACTGGTGCCCCATGCGTGTAAGCACGTACAGCTTGCCCGTGAACGTAGGTTTGGCAAGCTTGCAATTACACGGGCTTGTCCCCACGAGCAGAGACGTGGCGGTGGGCAGACGCCTCGCTTGCAATCGCCTATAGTCACCTCCGAGGGTGTCAATTTAGTCAGGTGCATAGCATTTAAGATAATGAGGTGCATGATTGTTTTCTCGTAATTAAATTTCAGGTGAGTAAAATCAAAACACAGGATTTTGATTAGAAACTTGCCGAGCGTCATCGACAACCACTGTCACTATAGGGTGTATTCACTGGCGGCCATATCTGTGTGCGCTAATGCTGAGCACGTGCTGATGGCTAGCTTCCACAGTTATTTTGCAACGTCCACCCCACACCATCAAGATTGCCGGTCTTGGCAGTCTATTAATGTGAGCTCGTCCTGAGCATGCGCTCTAAACAGTGACCTCAAATATGGCGGCCAGTGAATACCCCCTATATGAGTAGATTCTATAGAGAGACTTCGAGTAATTGGGATCCCTGATGACTCGTCGAAAATTGGCGCATACAATGGCTACAGGCGTAAACGTTGCCGAGCGCAAATGCAGGTAATGAGAAACGGAAAAAATCTCCCGAGGCCCGTCGACGCTGGCGCTTGCGTTTGTGGTAGCCATGGAAAAAAGCCAGGCGCTCCAAACTTGTCTAAAATTAAACAATCTACACTCCGAAAAATAAAAGAAAAAAATCGGGAGCGTGTACTTTCCCGCAAAGCACAGTCTAGAAACCCAATCGCTGCGATCTACAGAAGAAGCTCGGCGATTGGCGAGACCGAACGCGCGTTTAAACCCCACATCACTGAGCGTGACGCTGTACGTATTCATATTATGCTCAAAAACAGGCGCGTAACACGTGCGCTCGTTGAGCACTCTCGTTAAATTAAAGGGTTATAGTCCGTTTCAGCGTTAAGTCCGATCACGACCAAGGCTACAATCAGACGGAGCCAATCGAGCCATTCACGCGGTGCCCCGTGGTCTTTGTACATTCGCTTACTATTACCGGCTCAAGCAATCACGCACAGTGAAGGCGCCACAAGGAAAACGAGTGCCTTGACGATGCATTATTGGCGCCGCAATTGGTCGACTCCGTCAGAGCGTGGGTTCCGGTAGGACTTGAAAAACGAAACGGGATATAAACACATCCGCGACGAGACATCTGGCAAGCTGTGTGTAGAATGCATCGGAAAGGCCTCGATTAGAGCCGTACAAATTACACGCTGGGAAGCTCGGAATTGCCGTGATTCCACAGATAATTTCGTTCCGACTGGTCCCACGACGGGTCGGCCGTTTGGGTGTCCACGTGTCTGACGCTTTATGCCGCACTTCCACTGCTTATGAATTATACAAAAAATAAAAATAAACGCAATGTTCGCAGCGTACACGATGACAGAATTCTTTGCGGACACGCCTCGAGAACGTTCGAAGCACGTTGGATTTATGTATATGTATCCTTCGAACACGCCTGCAACAAACTGTCTTTTGTATACAAAAGACAGTTTGTTTTCCCCGCACTGGCACCAGTTGTAGCGACTCTTTCTGACCTTTCTTTTTAAAAGAGCGAGGGTGCGCGTGCATGGCGTTGATAGGCGCTGGAGATGCGCGAGAGCGGAGATTCCGAAAACTCCTTTTATAACGTCACGCTCCGGGAAGGAGCGGCTTCGGCAGTATTTTGAAAGTGATTTTCTGCAGTCTCCGTGCACCAAATTGAAAAATAATCTCGATATTCGAAATCCTGGAGGCCAAATGAAGGCGACTTAAGTGCCTTTCCTCAAATACAAGGCCTCTCCATTTTCCCCTTAAGGCGAGCCCCAATTTCTCAGGACTAATTACTTTAACGACTCAAGACATTCAGACACGACGAGAATTCTTCAGACGGCATTTTTACTTTCATTTTGCCGGTCTTTTCTGAAAAGCAGTAATTAGAACTTGCCTCATTAACAGTCCGTCTCTGCAGCAATTTATAAACGCCTTCTTATACCGCAGCGCGGCTCATAACGTGATGGAAATTAACTTGTACCTCATATCGCTCGTTATCGTTCAATTGTTTTGTTTTTTCATTCATTCTTAAGGTTTCTTCGTCTGAATATGGGTTATAATTAATTGTATGGAAATTATCGTATCCTCTTAAAATATTCTTTTGTATTTAGCAAACCCCGAGGGAATGAAGACCTAATCCGAACGAAAAAATTAAAACAGAAAGACAATATTTCTTTTCTTTACTCGTCTTTTATCCATTGTTTTCTGCTTTCGTATCCGCGGCGGTTTGCAAAGGACTTCCGTTTCCCGAAAACCCCCGAGGGATGCGAGGGATTCGCCAAACCGAGTACGTCCTTGCGATCAGAATATGGAACGCTTGGAATTGATGGAAGGCTCGATGAAAGGTTTATGCACGAGAAATACGCATTCCAGAAACGATAACAAATGTCGCGTTATTTAACGGCTCCGTCATGCTCGTAGAATGCTCTTAACACCAGGTAATTCGCCGCTGTATTTTCGACCTAAACACCGTACGAAACTTCGAAACAATGTGTTTCTCCTTAAAGATGCCGCCCTTCAAACGCGAGAACAAAATAAATAAATATTTAGGACTCAAACTTTCGGCGTCATATCTTGGATACTGAATGCTCTGAGCAGACGCAGTGTGCGTCCTAAAAAAATACAAAGGGAGGCTTAAGCGCGGTCCGAACCGACACGTATTCTGGATTCGTGTACCGAAAGACGTATTAGATGCCTGCTTTCGGTTTTGACTTCTCCGCTCCGTTTTTACGTGTGTTCCGCCACCAGTATTTGCAGTTCAAATATTTCAACTCTTACGTGTACGCCCGTTTTGTGACGTGAATGCCCGTATTGTGACGTAGGCGCGTGTTGAGGGAGCGGACAATCACGGAGCGCGCTTCTTTCCCGCCGCTGATCAGGTGCTCTTTGCGCGCTTGACAAACGAACGCTTTCACTGACGCCGACAACGCCGGTGTCGCCTAGCCAGCCGAGCGCGGGGTTGGCCGAGGACGCTGCTGCCGGCTTCTCGCACTGAGATTTTCTGCGCCGGGTCACGGTCTCTCCCGCCGCGAATTTGTGTCGGTATTCGCTTTTGAAAGCGGTAGTTTCGGTGTGACGACGTGAGAAGTCGCCTGTTTCGCCGACGACTGTTTAACATGGTTGAAAAAACCCCGAGACTGCGGGTAAACGACACAACACTAAAAAGTCTCTAACACAGATGAAATTTTTATTTTCCGAAACCTGGTTATATAGGCACTTCGATACAAAAGAAAAAAAGGGGAGAGGGTGAGAACCCCAAAGAATGCCACTTTCCACCAACGTAACCTCTGACAAAACAACAATGACAACGGACTCTGCGTCATGCACTTCTCTTATCTCTGACCCCCCGCTTCCCGACCGCCAAACACACTGATAACCCCAAGCCCAGTAACACACATACAAAAAGAAAAGAAAAAGAACGACCCATTGTTCCCTCTACCCGAAAACCTACAGACATAAACCTTGAAGGTCAGAACTTTTCACAGCCTAAGAAAACGCCGAAGTTCGTTGTCTAACCCAAACGACGGCTTATTAACTGCGTTCCCGTGACCTAATATTGTTAACGACTCTTTTATCAACCGCTTGTGGTCATCTTTTTCCCGCAACTGTACTGAAGTTAAATGCCACAATGGTACACAGTTCCTACATTCGATCAGATGTTTTGACACTTCGGAGTACGGGTCTTTTTTCTTTATACAACGTTTGTGCTCCGTCAACCACCTCATTTATACACCGTTTAGTTTGTCCAATATAACAAAGGCCACGTCCCCGCGCGCGCTTGGTCGAGTCGAGCGTGTAGACGAGGTGCCCGTCGATATTGGAGGAAGGTTTGTCGGCTCCACTTCTGCGTTCTTCAAGTTGCGTCGCAAACTCGCGGTGGTTTGAACTCCCCTCGCGGTGGTTTCTATGGGCATTTGTGTCGGTATCCGGTTTCGTGCGCGGTAGTTTCTGTGCGATGACGTGAGAATTCGCCTGGTCCGCCGACGAATGTTTAACGTTTCCGCGCTTGAGACCGGAGGAAGGTTTGTCGGCGCCACTTATTTGTTGGTCAAGTAGCGTCACAAACTCGGGGTGGTGTGAGCTTCCCTCGCGAAGGTTTCTCTGGGGAAACGGTAAAATACTGTTGTCACAGCATGCTCGAGGGACGCCACCATGAACCGTCTGTGAAATGTGTTGTTTGTGCCAAGTCTCGTAGTTTGCGATCAGTCGCGTGGTAAATCAGGTAAGCGATATGATTGCTTCGTCCTACTATTGTCGCACATCGAGGCTTCGTGGGACAACGTTACAATCGTGCCCTGCCGTCGTGACCCTTTTAGTTTCGACGACGGGAAGTAGCAACTTTTTCGTCCCCCTTCTCCGTTTTGTGCCAAGTAGTGACGGTACTTTTACCGCCTAGCAACGATGTCGTTCCGCTCGATCGGTACCCAGCTTCGCGCCTTAAACCAATCGACGTTGCCGGCGTCCCCACGTTGGCCACGTCGCGGAGCAGACGATGCGCTATTTTCTCCACAGTGGAGACACTTGTAGCGGCAGTACAACGAGGTAGAGGGGCTTAGAGTGATAAACCGGAAGTTCGGAAGTGGCACCCCCCCGGTTGCCGCCATTTTGTACACAAAAGTGACCACACGTCACGTGACCTCACAAGAGCCGTGACGTCACCGGTAAGATGGCAGCGCCCAGAGCTGGGGAATGCGAGTTTGTTCGGTGCGCGGTAGCCGCGATGTGTAGCTGCTTTCCGACGACTTCGGTCTTCTTCGTGCTCGCTGACGCAGGTATAATGTGAAAATATGAAGAAATGAGACTTCATTACCTTTTTCCGCAAGATCGCCCTGTATCATCTGGATATTAACACCTGCGAGACAGCATCAGCCGTGTCGCCGTACCGGTGCTCGGATTCCCGGATGTGTTCGAGGGTCGATAGAACTTTGAGTGCTTTTAGCATGCAATTTTCGCTTTCTCTTAGCTTTGTTTGAACGTTGGAATGTCTGAGAATTGACGCGATATGTATACATCGGACGTAGGGCCTAGGGGAATTCGTTTCAGCCCTAGGTAACTGCATAATCACAGCCAACTTTTAGCGAGGAAGCTCCTGCGATCTTTACGTTTTGTACTTATAAACAATTTTACGATATAACTCCTAGCATAATATATTCGCATTTTTCTAGCTTCGTTTGAACGTCTGAGAATCGAAGCGAAAGGTATACGTCGCGTGAGGACTTAGGGGAAGTTGTTTCAGCCCTGCGTCACCGAATAACCATAGAAACTTTTAGCGAGGAAGCTCCTGCGATCTTTAACCTTTTGTGCTAATCGACGATTCTACATTCGATCGCTTTTCTTCCTTTTTTGTGAGTGCGAATTGCACACTTATTTTCAGCTGCGAGGATGACGTTTTTATTGAGTGGGGGGATGAATAAATCGTTGCAGGCACCTGCTTCAATGCTATTCGACTTGCTATTTTTGGTGTACGCATAGATTAATTGCACAATTTTCTCTTTCGTAGGTTTTTTTGCAGCAATACTTTTTTTCACCAAGAGTGCATTGTATTAGTTGGTCAATTATTTACTTGTTCTAGTTACCTGTACAAGATGATTCATATTTGTGTTCACCCCTTGCCCGAAAAGCAGTCTTGTTGAAAAATGTTGACTACCATTCCTTTCGGTCTCTTCAATAGACTTCTTTCTAAAGCGTGGGCTGCCTATACTTCGTATTACCATAACCTGGAAAAGGGCAACCGCCACAGCCCCTCGTGCCAATCAGATTGACGGAGTGAAGGCATGTGAGAAATTTGTGCTGACGAGCACTCTGATGATACGTTGTCATGTGCCTCTCTCCAACATGCATATTGACTCACCAAGACTGTAGCCTTCGCCGCTTGCCAAATTGTGATGGAACGAATTACAGTAGCTACTACTCTAATTGCCCAAGGCCTTCATACTTTGGGCATTTGTTCGACAAGAATGTTATGTCCGCCGTCACTGTGAACTCGGCTGAGCGCCTATTGGACTCGAATGCTGCATTAGCGTTCGACGTGAACTGGGGTATATTCGTGTGCTTTGCACCGAAAAAAAATGGCGACAGTTGTGTTGCTTGATGGGGTTTTGCAAAGGGTCTATTGTGTAATACGTATTGGAAGTATCCTGCTATATAACAATGCATGAACACATACCATTAAACTAGATGCTCAGAGGTGTGTTTCTGTTGCAACTAACAAGTTACAGCAGTGTGCTTTAATGTTATTATCATGTGCGTAGTTTTAAGTATCCTCTGCAATGCCTACAAAGGCCTCTGGAGAGAATAAATTAATAAATAACATTTTCACATCACTGGAGTTGGTTTTCGGATGCGCCATATGTTCAGAAGAAGTGGAACGAGTGCAGCCCAATGCAACCAGTCTGGTATGTCCCATTAATTAATATTGAGGGGTCAGAGATGTGAGTGTCCTCAAAAGTTCCAGCACGTGCAGTGAACACAATTCTTTGTGTAGAGACTCTGAAGACGTAAAGGCGAGCGGAAATATGTTTATTAGGTTAGTGTATCAAATATTGTCACGAATTAAGGCGACGAGAAGGCGAAGAGTGAACTGAAGATAAAGATTTAATGGGCGAACTTGTGCCAACCAAAAATAAGTAAAGAACGAAAGAGCGTCGAGGTAGCAGAAAAGCAGGCGGCGATTCGGCGGCGACAACAGAGAGCACGAGCGAGACTGACTCGACAAGGTCGCGGGCAGCAGCTTATCTAGAGTGCGTCGTTATCTCGAAAGTTCGGCAAAGAAAGTTCGAGGCGATCGCGCGCTCGGGGCGAGGATGAACTGGCACTTTCGAGAACAACAAAGCAAAGGGAAAGTTACAACTAGTGCGAGAATGAATGAGAATCTTCTAGAAGACCGTGACCGAGCGTTGCTTTCTCGGCTCTGCGGGCGGCATTATCCCCCCTTTTGAAAGTGCATCGTCCCGATGCAACGTGAAAGGAAAACAGAAATGGCTAAAAAATTTACGGTGAAACGAAATAAACATCCAGTATCGCAATCCTATCGTGCGTAGAACGACTTGAGTCGAACGACGTGGACGACTTCGGGTCGTGGCTGGCGGCGTCCTGATGGTCGGGTTCCGTCGGGGAGCACCTCGTAGTTCAAGTCCCCAAGGCGGCGGATGACCTTGTAGGGTCCGAAGTAGCGTTTTAACAGTTTTTCGCTGAGTCCGCGGCGGCGAATGGGCGTCCACACCCACACTCTGTCTCCGGGCTGGAACTCCACGTCGCGGCGACGAAGGTTGTACCGGCCGGCGTCCACACGTTGCTGGTTCTTTATTCGAAGACGGGCTGGCTGGCGTACTTCTTCTGCTCGTTGGGTGACCAGCTGGGCGTCGTCGGTGCTGTCGTCCGTCGGGTCGTGGGGCAGCATGGCGTCGAGCATCGTCGTCACCTTTCTGCCCTGCACCAGCTGAAAAGGTGTAATGCCGGTAGTTTCTTGAATCGCCGTATTGTACGCGAACGTGACGTAGGGCAACACTTCATCCCACGTCTTGTGTTCCACGTCCACGTATATCGAAATCATGTCGGCGATGGTCTTGTTGAGTCGCTCCGTCAGCCCGCTGGTCTGCGGGTGGTACGCCGTGGTCCGGCGGTGGTCGGTGTGGCTCAGGCGGAGTATCTCTTGTGTCAGTTGCGCCATGAACGAGGATCCTCGGTCCGTAATCAGGACTTGGGGAGCGCCGTGTCGGAGGACGATAGACTCCACGAAGAACTTGGCTACTTCCACGGCGGTCCCCGACGGGAGTGCTTTTGTCTCGGCGTACCTGGTGAGATAATCAGTTGCCACGATTATCCAACGGTTTCCCTGCGTCGACGGCGGAAAAGGTCCGAGAAGACCCATCCCAATCTGCTGGAATGGGGCAGTCGGGGGCGCGATCGGCTGCAGGAGACCTGCCGGCTTCGTCGGTGGTTTCTTGCGTCGTTGCCATTCGTGGCACGAACGGACGTAGAGGTGGACAGTCTTCGGGAGCTTGGGCCAGTAGTATTTCTCTCGGATCCGTGCAAGAGTCCTACTGTAGCCAAGGTGACCAGATGTTGGGTCGTCGTGGCAGGCTTGGAAGATCTCTTCTCGAAGACTTGCAGGAATCACCAGGAGCCACGTCGAGTTGCTGTCCCCGAAGTTCTCTTTGTAGAGGATACTTCTCCGGACGGCGAATCTTGGCAGGTCACGTAAGAAGACTCGGGGATCGTACTCCCTCGTCCCTCCAAGTGGTCGATCAGTGCGCGCAGCTCAGGATCGTCCTGCTGGAGCGCTGCCATACCGTGAACGCTTACTGCCCCAAGAAAGTGATCGTCGTCGTCGCCGTCTTTGGCACAGCCGGTAGCTGACTCGACGGGGGCTCTGGACAGGCAGTCGGCGTCGCTGTGTTTTTGGCCTGACCTGTAGACCACGGTCACGTCGTACTCTTGCAGTCGTAGGCTCCACCGAGCGAGGCGTCCCGATGGGTCCTTCAGGCCCGCTAACCAACACAGCGAGTGGTGGTCGGTGACCACCCGAAAAGGACTCCACGTACAAGTACGGGCGGAATTTTGTGATGGCCCAGACGACGGCCAGACATTCCTTCTCGGTCGTCGAGTAATTGCGTTCCGCGTTCGACAGCGTCCGGCTAGCGTATGCGATCACGCGCTCCGCACCGTCTTGTCGTTGGACCAGTACCGCTCCGAGTCCTGTATTACTGGCGTCTGTGTGAACTTCCGTTTCGGCTGATTGGTCGAAGTGGCCGAGAATCGGTGGTGACTGGAGCCGCCGCTTCAGTTCGTCGAATGCCTGTTGTTGTTCTCCACCCCATTCGAAGTTCACGGCATCTTTCGTAAGGTGCGTGAGCGGCGCAGAAAGCTTGGCGAAATCCTGAACGAATCGCCGGTAGTATGCGCAAAGTCCAAGGAATCTCCGGACGGCATTTTTGTCGGTGGGCGGCGGAAAGGCAGCTACGGCGCGAGTTTTCTCAGGGTCAGGACTTACACCTTCGTTGCTCACAACGTGGCCCAGGAACTTCAGTTCGCCGTAGGCAAACCGGCACTTCGTCGGCTTCAGGGTGAGTCCTGCGGTCCTGATAGCCTCAAGAACGGCTCGAAGGCGTCGCAAATGCTCGTCGAAGTTGGCCGAGAATACCACGACGTCGTCGAGGTAAACGAGACATGTCTGCCACTTGAGGCCTGCCAGGACGGTGTCCATGACACATTGGAACGTTGCCGGCGCTGTGCAGAGTCCGAAGGCATCACCTTGAACTCATACAGTCCGTCGGGCGTGACGAGGCAGTCTTTTCTCGGTCCCGTTCGTCGACTTCGATCTGCCAGTAGCCACTCTTAAGGTCCATCGACGAAAAGTATCGGGAGTGGCGCAGCCGGTCCAGCGTGTCGTCGATGCGGAGAGCGGATGCACGTCTTTCTTCGTCACCGCATTGAGCCGCCGGTAGTCAACGCAGAATCGAAGCGTTCCGTCCTTCTTCTTCACCAGTACAACTGGAGAGGCCCACGGGCTGCTCGAAGGCTGAATAATGTCGTCGTTCAGCATCTCTTGCACCTGTTCCTGAATGGCCTCTCGTTCCTTTGGGGAGACCCGGTACGGCGGCCGATGCACAGGGAGCGCGTCCTCGTTGGTAATGATGCGGTGTTTAGCAACTGTTGTCTGGCGCACCCTCGACGTCGTCGCAAAGCAGTCGCCGAACTCGGCGAGGAGGTCTCCGAGCTGTCGTCGTTCCGTGGCGCTGAGCTTGGGGTTAACGTCGAGCTGCGGCGGCGGTGTACTGTGCGGCTGACACGGCGAGGGCTCTTCGGAGATCGCGGCGATTTCGCCGTCGGCCCGGAGTTCTTCGACGTGTCCTACAGCGGAACCTTTCGTGAGGTGCTGCACCTCCGGTCGAAAGTTCGTCACGAGGACCTACAGAACGTCCATCCTGCAGCTCCGCTATGCGCATCTGCTGCGACGCCTATTCCTCTTCCGAGAAGCAGTTGGAGGTTGCCTTCTAGAAGGACTTTCCCGCGGGTAACTGCATCGGTCACGACGGGCACAAGAACACTCGACCGTGGCGGCAGGTTCACGTGGTCCGCAATGACTCGGACGGCGGCTGGCGTCGTTTTGTATCCCTCCGCGGCAGGCGTCGTTTTGGATCCCTCCGGAGGTAGAACGGGCTTTCGCAGCGTCCACCTGTTTGCTCCAAGGTCGACCACGGCACCGTACTCACAGAGGAAGTCCATGCCAAGGGTGACGTCTCTCGAACAGTCCTTGAGGACGACGAATTTCACGGGACAAGTCTCCCCGTGGATGTCCACGCGCGCAGTACACCTTCCCACTGGTGTGATGAGATGTCCGCCGGCGGTTCGTATTTTCGGGCCATCCCACGGCGTCATCACTTTCCGAAGGCGGCGAGAGAGCTTCCCACTCAAAACGGAATAGTCTGCTCCGGTGTCGACGAGTGCCTTCGCGTCGTGGCCGTCGATGGTAACGTCGAGGTTATTCGACACCGTCGCAGAACCGTCGTTCCTATCCGTCTCGTCACTAGTGTGGGAGCCCTCCGACGTTTGTGGAGGATATTGGCGTCGTTCGTCATCGGCAATACCCCTCCCGGTATTGCCGCACTCACTTTTCCCGGCGAGGCAGGGGGGACAGGCTTTCTCGGCGGGACCTACGATGGGGCGATGCAGGGCGGTGGGGTGACGGCGATCGGAAACTGCGACGGGTAGACGGTCCCGGGGATGGCGACCGGTGGAGATATTCGTCGATGTCCTGGGGTCGCTCGCCGTAGCGTGGTCGCGGGTCGTCGGGGTGGAAACCGCGTAGCCCCAGCTGTCGGTACGGGCAACGGCGGTATACATGGTCAGCTTCCTCGCAGTGGAAACAAAGCGGGCGTCGATCGGCCGTTCGCCACACGTCGGTTTTTCGCGGCGTGGGTCGCTCTGGTCGGACGTGCTGCCGATCTTCGTGTCGTTGGGAGTACTGTGGCGCTGGAGGATCACGGCGTGGTGGCGTCGCAGCTTGGCGGAGAGCTTGCGGCTGTCGTCTGGCTATGGCGGCGTAGGTCAGCGTCTGTTCCTCGGGAGCGGGCACGTCGACTGGTGGTTCGGGCTGCAAGGTCCGCTGTACCTCGTCGCGTACGATCTCGGCGACTGACATCGACGCCACCACGATTTCCACTTGATTACGTAATTATTGGTTCTTTGCAAATGGTTCCATAACGAGTTCTTTCTGCGACAGTCTCGTGTCAGGCGTTCAGTCATAGTACCTGTGCTGCTTGTTGTCGGATGATGCTCCTGGCATGTCGGTGTTCAGTTTGGTCGAGTGGCAACTTTGACTGACTGATGCCGTCTTGTAATCATACGTCATGTGCCGCCACTGACATCTGATGCACTGGAGCTGCAGGGCTGGCTTCTAATCCGCAAATTTTCCTGGTAGTTTTCTGCATCAATGCAGCAAGCTCGGGCATGTATGAATGCTTCGGCGTTGGGGTGTCTCGTTGAATCGGCATTGAATAGTAACGGGTAGCCGATGGCGGTCATCGTGACTTTGTGCCATAAGTCGCCCTCGGTTCGTCAGATGCCGCTTTGCTCGAAGTCTCCAGTTTAAATGCCTGTCGAACTTGTTCCGAAACAATCTCGGCAATCAAAATAAAAGCCGGGCAACTGATGGCAGGAAGTAGCTTCCTGGTCTCCTCCCGGACAACGTCGTGGATGTCGCGGATGCCTGGGAGGCTGGCATCGAAGTTGCAGCTGGACGACTCGAGTGTCGAGAAGCTGGGGAGTTGTTGATAGCGACAGGCTCGGGCCTGCAGTGTACATTCAATGTTGGAAGCCGCGGTGATATGAACCCTTCGACTGTTGTCGTGGAGTTGCGGACAAGGCTGCCGGAGGTGTTGTACCTCACATGAGGGACATGGGATTCTTAGCTTCTTGTCTTCTGTAACATCAGGGTTGGCGTGGGTGCTCGATCACGCCCAAAACATCTTCCGCGAAGGCGGTGACGCTCTTGTTGGGGCCGCATCCTGGACAGAATCAGGAATTCGGCTCTCCCTGGTCAATGTTGGCTGATGAACGTGCACTTCTGCTCGATCGTGCAAACTTCCCACGACGTTAAGGAGGATTCGTAGTTCTCAAACCAGTGCCTGGCAGTTTCTTCCACGAGAAGTATAGGTTCTGCAGGAGCTGGTTGTCCGTCTACCCACTGTGGCGGGCGACACGTCCATATATTTCAATCCAGCCCTCGACGTCTTCATACACCTTGCGTGAAAGGGCATCGGAGTGTGAGGTGCGACGGGCATGCAAACGATGATGGGAGCGGACATGGTTTGCTGCTACAGGTTTGTCATTGTTGGCTTAGTCAGCTTCGGTTTTTCTGGCAAAAGACCGAATTCCGGTGGTTCTTGCTGGTAGCAGCGACTGGCTCGGATTTCAGGTTCTTTGTGGTGCATTTCCAAGGTTCGTCCTTGCGGTACTCGCTCGTCTTGCGGTTTTTCTGCCGGGCTTGGGATAGGACTTGGTTCACGGCTCGCCGGGCGTTTAAAACGTGGGGCAACTCGGCTGAGGAGCCGCCAGGGTCCACACAGAGTGAAGGGCTATGGGTAAAATGTGCAGCACCTCCACCAGAACATACGATGACAGCTGAGCATGGCCTGGAACTTTCCAGAATAGTAAATATTGATAGAAAATAGGACTGGAGCAAGCATCTGTGACAATATAACAAAACAGACAGAAGAGAGTCTATCCTGACCACTAAAAAAGCTGCATTGTTTTAGAGGCATTCTGTTCGAATAAATCCTCTCCTTCGGGGTTTGGCGACTGCCGTGGACGAACTGAACTGAAATGGATGTGGAACCACTTTTCTGGTAATGAGCTGCTGCAGACTGTCGTCGCAAAGCGGCGTGAACGGGTGGACTGGGTAGGTAACACGCGCGATGAAATGCCCATACAGCTTGCAATTCGCGTACCGAGTGTTGATGAAACTTGTGTCGACGAAACGTGCGACAGACAAGCGGAATCAATACCAACTGCAACACCTGTGCTCCGTGAAAGTGCACGTCTACGCCAGAACAATTTAGGAAGCAGCACAGCATCACCTAAAGCACGGCACAGGAACTACCAACTTGAAGCACTTGAAGGCAGCTCTCCGGTGCGCCGCACAACCAAAGTGAGCCTTCGGTCATTTGAACGAAGCGGCACCACGATTGCACACTGCCAAGCACGACTCACGCAATTTCCGTCGCTAAACTGCGTATCCAAACATATTGCACACGCTTCACTGCAGACCTCGAAGATTCCGATGGTCAACGAGAGCACAGAAACGTCGCCTTAAAATTTACTTGCGGTATCCGAATCAATCCGAGGTCCGAGCAACGTAGGGCCGATTGTCTCTTTCGTGGCAATATCCCCGTCGGTCACCAGCGAAATGCACACCGTTCCTCCTTCTGTTCACGTTATACCTACGTCAGACACCACGCTGAACTCTGAAGTCGCTTTCGACCGGCCTCATATGACGGCTTCCGCGTCTGAAATCAACTCGCCGACACGAACGACAACAAACAACGCATCCGACAAGCTCCGGCCCAGCTGGGACCAGCCGCTGCCTGGGCGCTGCCATCTTTCCTGTGACGTCACGTATTTGGTTTGGTCATGTGACGTGTGGTCACATTTGCGTACAATGGCAGCCGCCTTATGGGGGTCACTTTCGAGTGCAGACCGGAACCCCGGTTTATCGCTCTAAGCCCCTCTACCTCGTTGCGGCAGTATTACACCCGTGGCCGCGAAGTACCTCCTCCAGCCTCCGCCGCGCTACGTATCCTCTCCCTCCTTCGCCCGTATTCTGTATACGCCCATGTTTTCGGTATGGCATTCCAAGTCAAGAAGTAAAGCACGTATTAGGGAGTTTTCGTAGATCGTTTTCGCCATGTCGCAACGCTCTCCCGCAACCTGCTACGATACCCGCAACTCTACAGTCAAGACCATCAGCGCGCAGGCGCAGTAGCGGCTTCTTCGCTGAGGAAGGCTTAGCGGAGCGGGAAACGCGGTCTGCGAAAACCTTCTCTAATAGGGGAGTCTTTCATAGACCGCGTTTCCCAGCTCCGCTAAGCCTTCCGCAACGAAGAAGCCGCTAATGCTCCTGCGCGCCGATGGTCTTGACTGTAGAGTTCCGGGTATCGTAGCAGGTTGCGGAGTGCGTTGCGGGACGACGAAAGCGATCTACGAAAACTCCCTAATCAAGGCCACCGGCGCACAGGCACAGGAGCTGCTACTTCGTTACGGAGGGCTTAGCGGAGGGGAAACGCGGCCTACGAAATCTCCCATGCGGAGAGCCTTGCGGGACAGCGGAAACGATCTATGAAAACTCCCTATTCTTACGTGTTCGGGTACATGAATCAGGAATACGTGTCGGTTTGAACCGCGCTTTACGAAGTAGTTGCTTTTGTTGTATTATCCTTCGAAATAACTCACGAACACAACAAAGGGTCCTTTTTTTCTCTCTCCACCCGTAGAAACTAATGTCTAATATGAGTTTTCTCTTTCCCGCTCAAACCTCCCCCTCCCCCTTCTCCCCCCTTCTCTCTCCTCCCGTCGCCGGTGCGCTGTCTCTCTCGTCCACACACCTTCGCAAACATTCCACCCGTTCCAATCTGCAAAAGTTCGTAAAAAAAAAAAGAAAAAAATTCCGGCTTTTGGGTTTCATAGTTTTTTTTTAATTTCTACCATTTCGTTGTTAGCCGTGATTTCTTGAGCTCCGAGATTGACAACTTGAATAGTGCGAAGGAAACGTTGAAAGGATCTCGCTCTTCGCACGGGTCCAGCAACACATGACATCAAAAAGACGAGAAAACAATTGCGCCTGTAAAAACGCCTGTGGCTTGCATTGATGTGACTTGGTCTGCCACTGTGAAGGTCTATATGTTACGTACTACATAATTTAGTACCACAAAACAATGATGGATGATGAGATATTTGACTGTCTATTTTGGGTACAGACTACTATAGAAGAAGCGGTTTCACTGTTTTCTGTGATTTTTTTGTAAGAAACATCGCGCACACGCACAAAAGAAATAATATTTTACGTCCCGACAGGAAAAAAAAAAGATTTAGTGACACTGCCGACACCAGACGTTATCTTTCTTCGTGCAGTAAACGATAAAAAATGGGGCTTTGTACCCACGGTGCTAATCAATAAAGAGAATCTCGATGCTATCGCCGGCATAATTTAGGTAGAGTAAACTCCATTGTTTGTCAGTTAACAGAAAACATGCGGTTTGTTATGTTTCCACATAATACGATTGCTTATCTTTCAAACAAATCACAACCTTTACTTCGAGATTTTTCGACCGACATAGCAGAGAGAGTATACCGTGTTTCCGCTCCGCTGCCCTCCGCCGAGGCCTTGGCGGATCCGGGTAGAGGGGTAGCGGAGCGGGCAAACACGTCTCTCCGTAGAGCCGAAGGAGGATGCTCGGCACGGCTCCCGAATATCAATCAGGGCGAGGGCCTCTTCGGAAGAACCAGAACCAGACGTGTATCGAAATAAAAATAATAATAAATAAATATCAAACAATGAAGAAATTGAGGGAAAGTGGAAACTGAGAAATGGGTGCGGCTCGTCCGGACAAGGGCGTCGGAACGTTTTACCATTATTTTAAACCCTCAAGACAGAAAATCACACACACTCACACACACACAAAAAAAAGAAAAACTTGCATTTTATTTTTATTTTTCTATCAAAAAATTAATACAAGAAAATTTTAAAAAAAAACATACACGCGATTTTAGACATCTATAAGGGAGGCTTTCTTTGCGCGAGCTGATAGACGCAAAAGACACGATTAATTCGAAACTAAAAAAATATATAAAAAATAAGCATTGCTCCTAAAAAAAATTAGTTTGTTCACTGCCGTTTCAGTGTATTCATAGTATCCTTCATACACCATGTGTTTTAATTTCTCAAAATAAAATTAAAACCATTAAAAAATTTTAAAATAATCTGACCTCGACATAAAAAAAAATTGGGGTAAATTGTGCATAGCAATGACGGAAACCGTCTTACATTCGCTATAGGGAACGTGCGACACCTAAAGGGGGCGCGACGATCCAACTGATGTGCACGGAAATGACTCTGCTGGGAGCCGCACCGCGGCGCCACTGATCTTAGTCGCACGCTTTCTATTATCACTCCACAGCCAATGAGACTCCGACGTTATATTATGAAAGCCGAAGACGAAATCATGGAGCACATGAAGATAGTAAGCCCTGCCACTGACAAAGTAAGAACGGCAGGGCTTATTATCTTCATGAGCTGCCCTTCAGCGTTCATAATGAGTAAGGCCGCAATCTGATCGGGCGCGGAGTAACAATGGGAAGCGTGTGACAAGACAGTGGCGCCGCCGTGCGGCTCCCAACAGAGTCCTTTGGCGAGCACATCAGTTAAAGTTCCTAGGTAAGAGCTTCTTACAAGTAGCGACATTCTTGGAAGCGCCGACTGCGTGACGATGCAGAAGTGCAGTCTTTAGGAAGTGAATGGCAGCGCACGGCAGAGGACTGAACTTAATGACGCCATTTTGTTCCAGCGGAATGTGCTCTGTCATTTGTGTTGATTGTCGTTACTTGTAAGTAGATCGAGGACTTTATCATCAGTTGGATCGGCGCGCCCCTTTAGGTGTTGCGCGCTCCCTATAGTTGGATTAAATGATTATTTTATTCGGAATATAGATGTTATTCAGCTTTCAAAAAATATTATCCTCGAATTTTTTTTTAATCTTGATTATGCATCTGTTATTCATGCTCATATATGAATGCACAAAAAATGAAATGTTCATTCTAAATACATATTACGTTTCGTGTCGTAGCTACTGAATGTGGGTCAGCTTCGTCATGCTGCGTTTATGCAGCTTTCTCTCTGGCCTCCCATTCACCACATCTATCTGTGGTGAAGAATAAAGTTGTTATTATTATTATTATAGCCTCCTCTATACTGACAAAGCCTGACAGATCGCCCTGAGACGCGGCCGCCGAAAGTGAAAAGGTAGAGCGGCAGACAACGAATGAGAGGAGAGTCATGTAACTGGCTCCCCGCTGCGGCGAGACGCAGAAACACACTTCTCCCGAGTGATGGAGTGTCCGCTCGTGCTCCTCGAGTTCCTCGCGCGTCCTCGCCGCTGCAAAAGCTGCGCGCTCACTACCAGCTTCCCCGAGAAATGTTCTGATTCTACCAGATCCGTGCGCTCCAAATCTGCGACCGGGCGTTCTATGGCTCCGTCGTCGAACTGCCAGGCTTTGTGAGTATAGAGGAGGCTATGGTTGGATACAAGTTAAGGGTGTACCATATAAAAACAACACCACGCACCAGCCACGGCATTGAATCGCTCCGTGCACCAACTAGAAAAGGCAGTAGCCAGGACGAGTTATGTGACTTCAACGCAACGTTTCCCTGGCTACACCTCCAACGGCAGGCGCTAATAAGAATGCCAGAACGGGCCCAAAAGGGGGGGGGGGGGGGGGGTTCGCGTTCTTTACTTGTATCTGACTATAGCGATTCTATTTTAGCGCAGAATTCTAGAAAAACGCTTTCAAAATAATATGAAACGGGGCGAGGATGACCAACTAACTTGGAGAGAGTTTTAGTAACTCGTTCCGAGACCTCCGATAACGATATGATGCATGCGCAAAGGCGTCATCGAAGTAACCGAAACGACCTACCCAAACTCCCTGTTATCAGGTTCACCCTTATTACTGGGACGAAAGGTTCGGCGTCCACTCGCCCTCGTCCTCAAGTCCCCCTTGCCCTAAGATATCTGTGTTTACAGGGTTCCACACACAATGAAACATTCTGATTTTGCTGTTTTCTAAGAAATAAAAAAACGACTTCCTTTATTCTTTTTTTTTTTTTAAGTACGCGCAGTCAAGGACGAGAAGAGGTACCCCTGTTTTTACTTCTTTTTTTACAACCAAGGTGTTATGTTCTAGGATCTGGAGGAAAAAAATGCGTCCATGGATGTTAACACAAAACTCCCGTTTAAACGGCGCTCCTTCGTTCCGATTGGTCGTGGCAAGTATAAATAAAAAGAGGGGGCAACCCGCGTGAGTCAGCCTTCCTTGGCATTATTAGATAGTGAGGTCCTGATCTCTTGTTATCATCTACGGTCACCGACTTATCTCAGCTAAGAGTGCGCTGTGACGAGGCTGAGGGCAGAACGCGCCGATCTAACCTTCTTTTCTTTCCCTTCCGCGATGCTGATAAAGAGACTTGGGCTCTTTATCAGCATCGCTGATAAAGAGCCCAAGTCGCCGTAAAACGTAGAATAGTCGTATATCAACACGTATACGTATATCAACGACCAACAACAGAACGTGTATTGACCTCACGTTTAGCAAGAACGTATCCGAAGTCAAAATACAACCAATAGCGGTTTACCATAGTGACCGTAAGGCAATGGTCACTTTAGTCACTAAGAATTAAATAAGGACAATTAAACAACGAAGTCCTTTTACGTGTCTTCACTGCAATCATATGTAAATCGTGTAGATGTCGTATAGTTGCCGTAAAGTTGTCGTAAAGATAACAGCTTCACTGGTCTTCCATCTTCACGTGAAGTGGATGGGCTCTATAATTTGTTTCTAGAAAGGAACGTCTCATTTCTGGTAAAATAAATTTATTTATATCCGTGCGTCCGTGACATCACACCCGTCCGTGGCATGAAATCTGTCTGACATTACATCTTTATTTGCGAATACACTGCCACCCCCCCCCCGCGCGTCGTTGGTTTGGCACGTAAAACCCCCAAATTTGACTTTTTTTACTGCCCCCCCCCCCGTATAGTTTGACCTATAAATCGGTCCCTGGCACAGACTTCTGCGTACTACACGAGTTTAAATTTCCATCAGATGTTTTGAAGTACCTCACGAACAACCCTCTGGGATGCTCCCATAATTCACGCAAAGTTGGCGGCGGCGATTCAGGAAAAGCAGCTAGCTTGGACTTTAGAGCCTTTTTTTAAGTTTACTAGGAGTAGCGGAGAAAAATAATGGCACCGTGCTTATCAGAATGCAGCACCGAACGGCCAAAAGATTAAATCGGGACACAACAACAGTGCGACGATTCAGGGACGCTGGGTAAGATGAGACGGACCGACGGATTGGCCGAAATTTTGGATTGTCCTTCATGGGCCTCACGCCGTTGGATATCTTTTTCTTAGTGTGATGTGGGCGACGCGAAGGACGGAATTTAGGCCATTAAAGTGCGACATTTTCGACAGCTCCGTGCCCGGATTGTGGAAGCTGTCGGTTCCATCACTCCGGAAACGTTGCAGTGGACTTGAACGGAATTCGAGAAGAGGCTATAGATGTTCCACAAAACCAAAAACCAGGGCACACCTACACGGTCTCCTCACATATAAATGTATTAATTTGTTTGTTTGTTTGTTGTTTTTTTAGTCTGCAGGATGTGCTGTGTAATCTATATTTATAAATAAACGGGCTTTAGTTCCCTTGGCTACTAGTGCTGCTTTCTAATAAACATAACGGTATAATCTTTTTTTTTTGCAGCCTCACAATAGATTATAATAATAATAATAATGCTTTATTTCCATCCTTTATGATGGTGGGGCCCAAGAAAAAAAGCTGCAGTAAGCAGCTTGACGAGTCCCTGGGCCCCTACAATGGACAGCAGGAAGCGCGCGGGAAAACAAACAAAAAGTAACATAATAGCGTGCTAGAGGCAATAATGTAAGAAATCTGTGCACAAAACTAAAAAGCACCTTTTGCAAATGTTAAGAGAGAAAAAGATTACGTACAAGCATACAATAAGCGCAAGTCTTTAAAGGTTAGACTTTCTAGATCAATGTTATTGCTGTTAAGGCTGTTTAACAAATGCGGGAGTGTGGAGCTTAACATTTGAGAGCCATAATTTGTTCGCTGCGTGACCATCTTCCATTTCTCTGGGTTACGGGTAGGATACGGAGGAGAAGTTTTCCTCAGCGACGCAAGGTTTTCCAAGACACATGTACCTCTTGTTTTTTCACTTTTAAAACTAGTAGAAAGCCGATACTGATATAATTTGTGAATAGTGATTATTTGAAAGTTCTTAAATAAATCAGCGGTATGAAAGTCGCGTGGCACGTTACATATACATCTCAATATTTTCTTTTGCAACATAAAAAGTTTTTCAATATTGGTAAATGTTGACGTTCCCCAAACAAGGTGGCAATACGTTAAGTGAGAGAAAAATAATGATTTATAAAGCAATAATTTAACATTTGTTGGTAACACAGATCTGTATCGATTTATAATCCCCACTACTCGAGCTAGCTTTGGGATAAGATAATTCATATGGCTATCCCAAGACATACCCTCACTAAAAATGACTCCAAGAGTTTTAAAACAACTAACAATTTCGATTGGAGTAGAGCTAAAAGTGAGTACTTTAGACAGCACCACGGGCTTGTTTTTTGGACGAAAAATCACAGCTTTTGTTTTACGAATATTGATTTTCAAGGAGTTGCTATCTTCCCAACTTTTTATCTTTGATAAAGTCAGATTTGCCATATCGATTAAATCGTCGCAAGTATCGGAAGAAAAAAATACGCTCGTATCATCCGCGTAGATAATGAATTTTGCGTGCTTATTTACGTTAACGATATCATTAATGTATAAATTAAATAGAAAAGGTCCCAATATGCTCCCCTGTGGGACCCCTGACGTGATGAACCTTACAGTGGATGAATAACCGTTTATACTTACATACTGTTGGCGATATTCTAGGTAGGACTGTAAAAGTAGCAAAGCTTGTCCGCGGATGCCATACGCTTCAAGCTTTTTAAGTAGAACCACATGACTAAGGCAATCAAACGCCTTTGTAAAGTCTAAAAAAACCCTAAAACAATTTTTTTGTTCTCAAAATTTTCCAAAATATATTCTTTTTGATTAAGAAGTGCAGTTTCAGTTGAACAGTTCTTCCTGAAACCGAACTGCGATGAAGTTACGAGGTCCCACTTATTTGAAAAATCTACTAGACGTTGATAAAGTATCTTCTCCAAAGCTTTAGAGAAAACAGGCAGTATAGAAATAGGCCTATAGTTACCTAACTCGTTTTTGTCACCTTTTTTATATAGAACAGTTACTTTTGCTATTTGCATTCTTTTGGGAAACACACACGTTTCCAAAGACAGATTATAAATATAACTTAACACTGATGCAATTAAGTCAACTACATACTTGACTGGGCGAATTTGTAAGCCGTCGGCATCACAGCTCCCGCTGTTTTTTTACGTGTGTAATCACATTAAGAATTTCCGAACTATCAGTTGGTTTTAAAAAGATGGAACTACAATTATGGGGACAACATGCTTACAAGCATTAGCTCAGGAAACCAGACAGCAACTCGCACCTTGTCCTGAGCCGGCGCCATCTTTTATGTGCTACAAAAACAGCGACCCCATGGCGGACCGTGATTTAACGTAAAAACTCAGGCGAAAATTTAAACTCTAGTATTGTATCAAGGAGACAATTGAGACTTGAAACGGAAAAAGGCACGTGTCCATTTTTTAAAATGTCCCGAAAGGAGGGCGTTCCCTACTAGACTTTGCAAACGAACAAACCAGTTCAATTCACAGTTTGTTATGTTTTTAATATTACAAAAAACTAATGCACAAACAAACCAGCGTTTTCAGTTTTATAAAAGAACACAAGCAAACAAGGTATGAATATGCCGAGCTTTCGGTGCGTCGCCCTGGGTTGTCGCGGCTTTTTGATGCTAATGTTTTTTGTTGCTTTTTTGTTGTTTTTTACAAGCGTCCAACAACGGACAGCTTTTATAAGCTGTAGGTTGTCGCCTAGCTAAATGAAGATAAAGCAATTGCCAAGCATAAAAGGGTTTCCAGCGCTGAGTCGGAAAGACCAAATTCCCCGCCTAAAAGCATGAAACCGGCCGTTCGAGGTATCATTTCTGCACAACTTTCATAACATACTAGGGCCGTTTTACTAGCGCTCTTTTTCCCCTATGCTATACATATATTTAGAGAGGGGTATCCTGTTTCACGGCGAAAATCGCCGATCCCGTACCTTTAGCACTAAATATTTCCGGACGACAATTCTTAAGTGTTAGCGGTGCCCCCCCCCCCCCCCCCCCTATATGTCCAGTTTCTCGCACGTTAGGCTTTGCCGTTCCCGATCCTGTCTGCGCCAAAGCGGCAGAAATAATGCATGAGGCCCTAAAGTGACTTCCCAAGGAACGCGTAGAATTTCGGAGAAGGCCTTCCGCGATTGGAATAATATATGTGTTTTGACAAGGACCTCCTTCGGTCAACCCGCCAACGGGGCGAGACTGTTTTCTTTCGGGCTTCCGGCGACTCCTAAGCCGGCGGACAATGGAAATTCAAGAGTGGCGAAAAACACTCAATTCTTGATCGTTCTTTTTCCTTTTTGGTCTTTCTTTCATAACTCGCGGGGTGAGGTAATAAAATCCGTTGGCCTACATGATAAACACTTCGAGAACCCGAATAACTAAAGCGAAAACGTATTTGGCCGGATACCAACAGAGCTGATGGTTCCGACTGTATGGACAATTAAACCTTTTCTATCGGCTAAAATTCAATTTAAAAAAAAACATAAGCATGCACGTCACGTTTTCTTTCGTTTTACAATGGTGTATGTTACTTGTTGGTACCCTTTCCCGGCAAAAAAGAAAAAAAGGATAATCTACGAACGCAAAACCTACAGCAGAGGCAATGTCCTCCCTCACCTCGTCGATCTTCACACATTCACGCCAACTGCGGCAAGGCTTTCTCTCTCGCTCCCACCTTATTTCCCCGCAGGCCGCCGCTGTTCCGAAAACCGACGTGATCATGGGGAGAGCGCCACCGCATTCCCCAATCGTTCCTGCGACATCATCGTACTTCCCGGCGACACTCACACCCCCCCCCTTCCCCCCTTTTCCGGCAGTCGCCGTGGCGAAATACCCACGTGGTCGGACTCTGGTGCCACGCTCCCTCGCCTCCCCACTGCAGCCGCCCAGGTTCCGTTCTGAGAAACCATTGCAAACGTAACACAATGGCTGAAGGCAAATCTCCTTCAACATGCCTTTGCACAAAGCAGCTGCTACCGCTGTCAATCACAACACGCTGTGTGGTCGTTTGCAATCTTTTCTTTATACAGATTGTGTTATGTAATTGCATCTGACCATTTTCGTCAACCAGCGAGGCACGGAAGTCGACAGGCCGACTGCCAGCCGAACGCTCTAGCGGTGCTCTTCTTCTTACTTATTGGACACCAGTGCCAGCCGAACAACTTCTTCGAGTGCATCTGCTTTAATCCCGACGTGGGGAAACATTACGTGTTCAGTCATACAGCACCGCTCTGCTCCGTGAAACGAGCGCACTCCAAGAGAAGAAAGAGAAGAGGAAAAAAGCAACAGAAGGGTCGAACAAAAAAATCAGGCGTGCTAACGGAGCCATGAAACGATATGCATTTCGGCTAAATACTAATTAGGATCACTTCCCAACATTGTTGCCTAGAAACAAAAACACTTTTTTTTTTTTTGAGTGCAATGGGTGTTGCCAATGAAATTCGAGAAATATGAGCATCGTTCATCCCCTCTACTCGGAGCCAGAACAAGCGGCCACGTGGCCTGGTGCCTATACTCTGTTTCATACTTAGCGTGCAACGCTGTGAAAGCTACTGGCGCGAGCGCTTGGCTTCATCTATGGTTTTGTTTGCGCGAGATCGCATGCGCGAGATCGCGCGCGATCAACGAGATCAAGCTCCACGCTCGCGCCAGTAGCTTCGAAAGCGTTGCACGCTAAGTATGAAACAGAGTATATTCTATGCCGCCAACGTTAATTATAGCCACGCGCTGGGGTTGGCAAAGTAGAAAACACGTGCTGACCTCTAGGCATTGTCAGAGTTTGTCTATTCTCATCGCCGCAGTGGTTGGACACGAGCCACAGACCGAGTGTCCGGCGAGGCATTGACTGTTTGGAGCCGAAGTCAGGTACTCACGCAGTTCTCATGTCCAATCCATGAGCCGCGCGCTCGAATGTCGTCAGGCGGGTGGTTTTGATCCCGCAATTACGTCATCGAGCTTTGCGAAGAGAAGACTGAAAGAAATAGTGGGACGTCGCACGTGTGCTGGGCCTATGATCCCAGATCGAAGAAGGGATTACTTCCCTATGACTCGGCACACTCAAAATTGGTGAAAAGGGCCATTGCTGGGTCGTGCCTCAGGGCGTCTCTGTTAAAATCCTGTCACCATAGGTGTGGGTTCAGTTTTCTGACTCAGGTTGAAAGGCTTGCCTCTGCGGGCTTCCCTTCGGCGGTTGTGGTGGGTGTTGCTGAGTCCCTTGTTAGGATGTTTAGGGGGCACACTAGTCCTAGGAAAAAACAAAGGCCATCCACTAGACCTGTCGTACTCCCGTACATCCATGCCTTGTCCCACCGAATTAAGCGCGTTGCCGGTAGGTTTGAGGTGCCTGTCGTCTTCTCGGCGCCATCTAAGCTGTCCCACCTTTGTGCTGCTGTGAGTAGAGAGGGACGCCCTTCCGTTCAGTGCGACGTCAAACATCGCACCCCGTACGTCGCTTGTGCAAGCGGGGTCGTGTACCAGATCCCCCTGTCCTGCGGCAGGGTGTATATTGGTCAGACGGGGCGTTGTGTAAACGTAAGGGCAAGGGAGCATTCGCTTTCTTTGCGTTCCTCGCCCTCAGGGAACCTAGCAGTCCATTGTGACAGGTGTGGCTGCACGCCGTCATTTTATGATATAAAGATTTTGTCACGTCACAAAAACAAGACTGCGAGGGAGATGGACGAAGCATTTTTATGGCGTCTATCGGAGCTGACACGTGTGTGAGCGCTCCTTCTGTTGCCCTTGCGAATGACGAGGTAGTTTTTCTAAGAAAGTGTGGCAGGTTTGTGTGACGGTGCGTGGGCGTGGGTGATGCCGTATGTTATTGGTTTGATCTGTTTGTTCTCTCCCTTTCCGCCTTTCTGTGTTTATTTCTTTGTTTACAGAGCAATAAACTTTCAGTTGTAAGTCAGCGCCCTGTCTGTGTGTTTCTTCGACCTCGTCCTACGTCTTTTTTGCGCTGTTCCCACCAATCACAATGTACCACCAACTAGCCCAACTACATGCCTTGCTGAAGAAATAGTCCCCTTTTATCCTCGCAATTTCACCGCGACAAAGAAGCTTCTGAATCAGTGGAGGTCTGTGCGAGTATACTTGGGCCAGACAAGGACCAGTACGCCTCTGCATGCTCCGTCTACTACGTCTGACACTCGAACGGGCTCTGAGAAAGTCGCATTTACATTGTCACCGCAGAAGATGGTCCCCTAGCTACCATTCGCGCATAGGCGCCGACCAGTTGTTGGGGTTCGGGGGAGGAGGGGGGGGGTTACGTCAGTTGCTGTTGAACTGAGGGTAGACAAATAAATAACCAAAACTGAGAGTCGGCCGTAAATCGCTCTCTCAGGGATCACTTCATAAAAATACATCTATAAAAAATATACATTTAAAAATTTAAAGCCAAAACTACCACATATTGCTGGACCAGCCCATCGATTTCTTGGCATCTTAAGAATGTGAAATAATGCAGAAACTAGTGACAACGTAGGCGGAATAAGTGTATGTTCTCGGTCTCGAAGTCTCTAGTAAGAAAGTATTCAGCACAATTGCATTCAACATGAAGATGTTCTAGATATTTTACTTGCTTTGCATGCAGTCGTTAATTGCTTCAGTATTTTTTTATGATAATGCATGATATGAAAAAGGCATTTTACTTTCACCTCCTTGAAAAAACGTAAAAGCAGGATCTAGAAAAAGAAAATTAATTTTATGCTAGCGCGGAAAAAAACTTTGAAACACACCCTCCACGCTCGTCACAAAAAATTAACAACAAATAGACCGATATCACCGGCCAGTTTCATTATGCACCCCCCCCCCCCCGCTGCCGAAATGCATCGAGGGAACTTTAATGTTTTTGTACGTGAGGCAACCCGCTGAAGCACTGCGCGTTCAGAGACATAACACGTCTTGAGGCGTCTCGAGATCTGCCGCCTGCCTTTTTTGAACTCAAGTTATGGCATCGTCACGCATGCGTGGAACGTTTAATGAGACCGGTCTATTTAAGCTATAAAAAGAATCTAACACAAACACAAACTAATATATGACATTTCGTCTTAATTTTGAAGAGTATGACTTTAAAAAATGCGACGAATCACATCCAAAACACTTTTAAAACGAGCTCTCTTTCATTTCCTCATATATATGATGGTAGCCGCAGTGGTTTTTATGCTGCAAAACGAGCCAGAAAAATTGCCTTCTGCACATAGAAAGCTAAAACTTTCACCGAAGGTACATTGAGGTGCGGTGCATTTGATCGTGCGAAATTTCAAGGCATCCCAGTGAGCACATGAAGGTGGGCCCACGTGGACCCCACGCGGGCAAAGTGGGCTGGGGCAGCCCCTGTAATGCCCCCGAGGGTCCCGCGTCGCTGTGGCGTAGGCAGCCCGTCCCTCCTCGGTTATGCGAGGGCAAATTTAGCGTAGTTGTGGGCAAGTCGAGGGCACGGTCACTTCGGCTGCCGACGCGCTGCAGGCACCACAGACACGTTGAAAGGACGTCGAAAGGACGTCGATAACGTTGACGAAACATTCCATTTAACGAGTATAAATCGTCGAAAGCACTTCTACATTGGAAGGGATGTTATTTGATAACGTTATGGTAACGTTTTAAACACGTAAAGATGCCACGTCACGTCATTAAAACGTCATGCGACTTTAAATCGACATAATATTTGTACGCATGGTTGAATACGGGACATACACTCGAAGTCTAGACAACGTCTGAAACGCACGTTACGTCCAGTGGAGACGTTGCATCGACATACAAGACACTTGAAGATAGCACCGCACACCCTAAAGAAAAAGGAAATGAGCGACAGGCCGAAGTTTCACCGAAGCATATATTCGACAGGTTTAGAACGTTTTAATCCTCCAGTACGTTGACAGCCCACATTATATCGACGTCTTCATAATATTCCTCCACGTCCTACAAATAAAATTCATGGAACGTGAAATCCACGTTTTAGCTTCACACCTTGCCCGACATGCAACTTTCATTTTGGAAACGTTTTAATTCCTTTTTCTGGGTACAGCAAACGTATTTTCACGACATATTACACCATCCGGAAAAGTAATGTTTGTAAGCATCTTAGAGGGGACACACGTGTGCCAACTACGAGGAGCAGTAAAATTCCATTTGAGATACAACGTACACGAAGCCACGAACACCAATGTTTTCAATCGCGTGTTATGAGATCGCACTTTGCTGCGAACACACTGGACACTGAATAAAGAAAGGGTCTAATAAGGGGTTTCAATGAATCAGTGTGTTATTAGGCATGTAACAATGATCAAGGAATGCGGTCTTGGGGGAGGGGAGGAAATTGAAGCATTCTATCCATCCTGAAAAAAAATTACAGGAGGACACTTAAGCTTGCTTACGTGTAAGAATACGAAAACATTCCTACACGCAGCGCATTCCTACAAGCACGCAGCACGCCACGCTCCTCCGTGGCGCAACATGGCTGAAAGCGGAGCGTGGAAGACGTTATGCAGTAGTGCTCAGGGAAAGAAAGCGGGAATTCACCCCCCCCCCCTGTCGGCTATACTGGGGCAGAGTTAGCAGAGATGTAGCTCCACGGGGCATGCCCAACTTGGGCTGCCCATACAATGCCCCGTCGGTTTCACCTCGATTATGCGGGGGCAGAGTTAGCAGAAAGGTTGGCTTCACGGGGTATGCCCAATTTGGGCTGCCCATGCAATGCCCCCATCAGTCCCACCTCGACTATACGGGGGCAGAGTTGGCAGAGATGTTGGCTCCACGGGGCATGCCCAACTTGGGCTGCCCATACAATGCCCTCGTCCGTTCCACCTCGACTATGCGGGGCAGAGTTAGCAGAAAGGTCGGCTCCACGCGGCATGCCCAACTTTGGCTGCCCATACAATGCCCTCGTCGGTTCCACCTCGTCTATGCGGGGGCAGAGTTAGCAGAAAGGTCGGCTCCACGCGGCATGCCCAACTTGGGCTGCCCATGCAATGCCCCCATCAGTCCCACCTCGACTATACGGGGGCAGAGTTGGCAGAGATGTTGGCTCCACGGGGCATGCCCAACTTGGGCTGCCCATGCAATGCCCCCGTCGGTTCTACCTCGACTATACGGGGCCGAAGTCAGCTGGAATGTAGACTCCACAGGACATGCCCATCTTGGGCTGCCCATACAATTCCCCCGTCGGTTCAAGCTCGGCTATACGGGGGCAGGGTTAGCACAAAGGTAGGCTCCACGGGGTATGCCCAATTTGGGCTGCCCATGCAATGCCCCCATCAGTCCCACCTCGACTATACGGGGGCTGGTTAGCAGAGATGTTGGCTCCACGGGGCATGCCCAACTTGGGCTGCCCATGCAATGCCCCCGTCGGTTCTACCTCGACTATACGGAGGCAGAGTCAGCTGGAATGTAGGCTCCACAGGACATGCCCATCTTTGGGCTGCCCATACAATTCCCCAGTCGGTTCCACCTCGCTATGCGGGGGCAGGGTTAGCACAAAGGTCGGCTCCACGGGGCATGCCCAACTTGGGCTGCCCATGCAATGCCCCCATCAGTCCCACCTCGACTATACGGGGGCAGGTTAGCAGAGATGTTGGCTCCACAGGGCATGCCCAACTTGGGCTGCCCATGCAATGCCCCCGTCGGTTCTACCTCGACTATACGGGGCCGAAGTCAGCTGGAATGTAGACTCCACAGGACATGCCCATCTTGGGCTGCCCATACAATTCGCCCATCGGTTCAAGCTCGGCTATACGGGGGCAGGGTTAGCACAAAGGTAGGCTCCACGGGGTATGCCCAATTTGGGCTGCCCATGCAATGCCCCCATCAGTCCCACCTCGACTATACGGGGGCTGGTTAGCAGAGATGTTGGCTCCACGGGGCATGCCCAACTTAGGCTGCCCATGCAATGCCCCCGTCGGTTCTACCTCGACTATACGGGGCCGAAGTCAGCTGGAATGTAGACTCCACAGGACATGCCCATCTTGGGCTGCCCATACAATTCCCCCGTCGGTTCAAGCTCGGCTATACGGGGGCAGGGTTAGCACAAAGGTAGGCTCCACGGGGCATGCCCAATTTGGGCTGCCCATGCAATGCCCCCGTCGGTTCTACCTCGACTATACGGGGGCGAAGTCAGCTGGAATGTAGACTCCACAGGACATGCCCATCTTGGGCTGCCCGTACAATTCCCCCGTCGGTTCAAGCTCGGCTATACGGGGGCAGGGTTAGCACAAAGGTAGGCTCCACGGGGTATGCCCAATTTGGGCTGCCCATGCAATGCCCCCATCAGTCCCACCTCGACTATACGGGGGCTGGTTAGCAGAGATGTTGGCTCCACGGGGCATGCCCAACTTGGGCTGCCCATGCAATGCCCCCGTCGGTTCTACCTCGACTATACGGGGGCGAAGTTAGCTGGAATGTAGACTCCACAGGACATGCCCATCTTGGGCTGCCCATACAATTCCCCCGTCGGTTCAAGCTCGGCTATACGGGGGCAGGGTTAGCAGAAAGGTAGGCTCCACGGGGTATGCCCAATTCGGGCTGCCCATGCAATGCCCCCATCAGTCCCACCTCGACTATACGGGGGCTGGTTAGCAGAGATGTTGGCTCCACGGGGCATGCCCAACTTGGGCTGCCCATGCAATGCCCTCGTCGGTTCTACCTCGGCTATACGGGGCCGAAGTCAGCTGGAATGTAGACTCCACAGGACATGCCCATCTTGGGCTGCCCATATCAATTCCCCCGTCGGTTCAAGCTCGGCTATACGGGGGCAGGGTTAGCACAAAGGTAGGCTCCACGGGGCATGCCCAATTTGGGCTGCCCATGCAATGCCCCTATCAGTCCCACCTCGACTATACGGGGGCGGAGTTAGCAGGAAGGAACGCTTTACGGGGCATGCCCACCTTGGGCTGCCCATGCAATGCTCTCCTCGGTTCCACGTCAGCTATACGGGGTAGAGTTAGCAGAGATTGGGGCTCCACGCGGCATGCCCAATTTCGGCTGCCCATACAATGCCCCCGTCGGTCCCACCTCGGCTATACGGGGGCAGGGTTAGCAGAGAGGTTGGTTCCTCGAGGCATGCACTACTTGGGCTGCTCATGCAATGCCTCCGTCGGTTCTACCTCGGCTATATGGGGACAGAGTTAGCAAAGAGGTGAGCTCCACGGGTAATCGCGAGGACATAACCAAATTGGGCTGGCCATGCAATGCCCCTGTATACATCCCACTTCAGCTATACGGGGGCGGAGTTAGCAGAGAGATGGGCTCTACGGGGCATGCACTACTTGGGCTGGCCATGCAATTCGCCCGTGGGTTCCACCTCTGTGACATAGAAGCAGAGTTTGCATAAAGGTGGGCTCAAGCTCAACGGGTGCGCCGCGTTGGCATACTCAACTTGGGTTGCCATACAATGACCCAGTTAATTCCACCACAAGTATAAACCATTTCTTCTTTTTTTTTGTGGTGGCTTTTATGTTGATTTTTGACGTAGCTGAATTGGGGAAAAATAGCAAATTACTTTACATTTATATTGGAAGGTGGTAGGATTTAAGGGGTTCGTGCCAATAGCTCTACTTTTTTCCTACCTATAAAATTTTGATTGATTTCATCATGGCAACCGTCACACAAAAACGGCCTATCTAGGGGAAGGAAGGAGGGTAGAATAGAATAAATGTGGAGGCAAAGCGTGGGCATGCCGAACTTGGGCTACTTGTGCAACCGCCAAAATGGCACTTTCCGCTCATTAAGAAAATATTTAGTGCACGCTTTGAAATTCAACATGAAGATCGGCTTTATTTCATACCAAATCACCGAGGATTGTAATTTTAAGTGTAAGAAAGACACTTTTGGGTTTGCAAAACTTTATTGCAAAATTACTACTCAGCGCGCATGTAGAGAAGGCCCTCCTTGGAAAGTCGTTATCTGTATAAGAACTCGGTGTCTGTAGCCGGCTCACGCTGGCTATGTATCCCGATTACATGTCCAACAGGATTTTATATGGAAACGTGAACAGGTTTTTGTTCCATTTCGTACGATTGAGATTTCCGATTTCCAATGGTCTTGCTCAAGACGTTTTATTGATTCATCAAAAAGTATCAAGTTGGTAATATTTATTTCAGTAAGCACACGGGGAAAGTAAAGTGTAGTGTTAGCCGGTGCGGGGAACGCCATCGACGATTGCAGTCGGAGAATTGAAATGAAATGTCTTTATTTCATGTCTGTAACCTAAAAAAAGAGCGCGGGCGGTGCCGGATCAGGCTAGAGGCACAGGAAGCAAGAAAAGAGGGAAGGGGAGGCGCGCCACACGGGTTTTACGTACGAAATTCATTATGAAGCAAGCTCAATTAGGGATGTACTGAAATACACCACATAGTATGGGACTGATCAAATATCCCCGAAAGTGATCACGTTCCCGAGGGGACTTCATGTGGGCTGCCCACCTAGGCACCCTGTGGGTCCCTCAAGGCAGCCCACGTGTGTGTCCCAAGTATACACCACATGAGCCCGACTTGCAAAACCGACGTGGAACCCACGTCGCCCCCCGCCCCCCCCGCCCCTTTTAGAGCCCACTTTGTGCTACTTGGGATGCTTATCCTGTAAAAGATAAGACCAGTAAACTCGCCAAGGTCAACGGCGGAGGTGTTCGCAAACGACCGAGTTAGCAATGAATGTAGCTTGTGGCGCCATCTTCCGAAAGGCGCAGCGAGCAGAGGACGCGCATTGATGTTTGGTCGCTGCACCGCTACAGGGAGATGGCGCCACAAGTCACATTAATCAAAAACTCGATCGTCTGTGAACACGGCCGCTGTTGACTTTGGCAAGTTTGTTAGTCTAATTTTTTTACGGGAAGATAACTGGGCCTTGAAATTTCCCAAGGTAAATCCGACGACCTGAATGCACAATCATTGAAATTTAGAGCTTTTTATGTGCACAGACGCCGATTGTTTTCGGCTCGTTTTGCAGCATATCCACTGTAGACACCCAATACATTCCCAACACAGACACACACACACGCGCGCGCACGCACGGACGCACGCACGCACGCACCCGCGCACACACATAACACACGCACGCGCGCACACACACACACGCATACACACACATATGATAACAATAAGTAGGATTTTCACACTGCTGTGGCTATCGCAAAACAATTACGCCGATCAGCGTAGATTGAATACACGCAGCAGCTTCGCACTTTTGCATCCCACATCTTTAGCGTGAGAATATACCTTTATCTAAAGTCACTCTGTGACCTTAAGGCCCGTTCACACTCTTGCAACCGAGTACGACCGAGAGAGACCGAGACTTGTTAAAATCTCTTAAAATTTCTTAGGACGAGAGAACACACTGGCACGCTGGCGCCATCTATGGGGTGACCCTGGAACTGCATTTCACAAGAGCGAAGGTTTTGCGGTATTTCCGAGGTCAAATGTGCGTATACCTATACGAAAGGATCGTTTATAACGTTGACAAAAGTTTTTCGAGCCAAGAAAGAAAGGATAATGCGCGAGAGAAATAGAAAATATGCCAGACCGCCAAGTTTACACTGCTACCCAATAGATGGTGCCAGTGTGTCCTCTCGTTGTAAGGGGTTTTAAGGAACCCAGTTTTAAGAAGTCGCAAGAGTGTGAACGGGCCTTTACCCTTTTCCAGTAACGAGCGCCGCCTCCGGAGTTGTCTTCGAACTACAATTGCAGGGCAGCCCAACTTACATCCGCCCTTCTAAATACATTGGCACCATGCTCTTGTATTGACCTTCGTTGCCTTTTATGACCGATACTAGGTTATACTCAAACAAGAATGGCCAGAGGAGACGAAATACGCGCAAAAATAGGTGCTGAATATGTTGGTCGACCGGAACTTTGCCCCGCAAAAATGTCTACAATAAGAAGCAAGGCCAGGAGAGGGGGCGTACGAATGCGCAGAAGCTAACTGGAAAAACGTTCATTACATAGAGTTCCCGCGTTCAATAGTGACGAGGCAAAGCAAATAAAATTATATCCAGAAAAAAAAAAAAACGTCGGTTACGGTAGCTTGTACACACAGCCGCCTAGACGCGTCCCTAAATAGTATGTCCTCTATTCGTCTGCTGAGTGACCTCATACCCAATCCGATGGCAAACAAACCAGGCCCTTTTTGCATTCGTATGTCCCGCTGAAAATCTCCGGCAACACGTGTCTCATTTCTACTCCTTTCAGCCTCACAATCTGATGAAGCATAAAAAACTGTTAAGCTAAAGATATCAAAAGAAAATGCAGTCTCAGATTGCTTTCCGTTCGCAGCGTGCACACTGATCATCAACCGGGTTCGGGTGCCTCGGAACACAGTCGGCCCGCAGAGAGCTTGGTCCGGTGATGAAAAAGAGGCGGTTGATCGGCCCCGCGAGCGCGTAGCTCCCACTGCACTGTCAGCTTACTGGTGAACGGAGTATTGCCGGATATCGACTTCCGCTTCGGGAGTGGGCCGGTTCGCACTTCGATTGAGGACTTGGGAAACGTCGGGCGACGGCCAAATGTCATCCACCGCAGCGCCTATTTCCTCGGGGGACAAAGGTGGACCCCCCCCCCCCCTTTCCCCTGTCGTGGCAGAGAAGCAAGAGTTCGAGAACGTTTGTGCTCTTACCCCCGAATGCTGGAAACAGAAAAAACAAAAAAAAACAAAAAGAAATGCACCAACAATTGTAAACAAGAGACCGAGGCAGTAAACACATGTGGGTCAAACGCGCCTGTGCCTGACAGTGCGTTTAGTCGTCGTCCAAGTAGCGTGAAGTTTTGTCATAGTCCCGAGTAGGTAGCAGAGTGTTCCTCAGTGGAACAATATCTCTGCATAAGGATATGCCGCACAGAGATCATCATCATGACCATCATCATCATAACCTATGTTTCGTCCATAACAACTCTTTCGATGGTGTCAGATGAACGTGTTGGTAGTTGGCTTACAGCTCATGCTCAACAGCTACTGTACGGCATGGGCGGTGAGTAATTACCCCTAGAGCCGCCGAATAAGCTACGCTTCAAAGTAACAACACTTGAGCCATCTCGGTGCTTAAAATCAATGTTGCAAGTTATCCAAAGCTCTTTCAATATATCGGCCGAATTTTCTGACATGCTATATAAAGCTCAGAAAGTCACATTTTCGAATTGTAAGAATCGTTAATTCCTCCCGCTTTGCACTACCGCAATATCCCGAGAGATAGCCCACCTAAAATTGAGAGCAAATCGGATGAAAATCGGTGTGTCATTAAAAAATATGAAAACATAAAATGCTAGTTTTAGATTTCGGGACTCTCGAAACTTGTGACCGCAGGAAGGGGCGATGAACCAAAGACGACTGTCCTTGCCAGTCAGCAATGTTCGCTATTATCTCCCGCCGTGGTTAAGTAACACCGTTATTGCCGAGATCACCATTGGCCAGGGTCATGCAATTACTGGAAGTGGGCTATCTTTCGGTGTTTCTGAAAACAATAGCAAATCATACCAAAGATAAGGGAGGGCTATCTTTCGGGGTGGGGTATCTCTCGGTATGGTAACCAGACATGGCGGCGCCCTAACATCAGGAATAGAGTGCCGATACTAGCGGTCGTAGATACCCCAGAACCAGATCCGGGCGAGCCACCCTGCCCGTTTCGATCTGATGAGCACGTACCGGCGCGGTCGTGTATACTACGTGGGCACGTTAAAGACCCCAGGTACGGTTGTACCGCACTGGCTAATTACTCTCTCACAGCGTGCATGGCTGCAACTACACGCTGTATGAATATCCAACCCCATAGATACACCCACGACTCGGCATAGGCCCGCAAAGTGGCAGAACGTGACCACTTTGAGAATATATGCGCATGAAAGTTCATATGCAAATCATCAGAAGGCACATATGAGCTGGAGCACTCCGGATTCACTCCCATTTTGAAGATCTGTATATATTAAAAAAGAAAGAAAATTAAAAGGGGACTTTGGTGCCCAGAGAAAATTCGCACGCGGCATTCGGGTCGCGAGCGTTCATCGGAATCGCAGCGAAAACAGAAAAGCTCTTCGGTCCCTAAAGACGGCCGGAGATGACCGTCGCGATCAGTTTCATCGGCTTGGCCGGCATTTGCCACGCAAATGAAGAGTAATATCGCGGCGCGGAGTCTCGGAGAGGCTGGGGACTGAGCCCTGCGAGGGCTGCAAATGAATACAGATGGCTTTTCACCCCGCAGGCCCTTTCTTCTCCAGTTAAATCTGTTTACAGGGGTCCCGCGCGAATTTCCGCAGTCCCGTCGAGTTTGTGCGTCTGTCGACGGACGAAGCCCTGGTCACGGGTGCCTGCCCTTAAACTTCACATCCAACCCGCGTTTCTTTTTTTTTTTCTTTTTTTTTTCAACAGACCGATTATTTGCGCACGCAAGCTCGGCATTTGCTGCACAAGTTTCACCCGCCTAAAAGGTTGCGGGGGATTTAAAATAGCTACGTGTATGGTACTCTGTACGTGGCAACACGGCACTTTAATGCAGATAAAGTCATGTCTCGTTGATATAAAGACCTCTGTCCCCAAAAACATCGTTCACAATGTGAGTCAGTCATAATACGAGGCAAAAAATTCCCGTATTTACCCAGTTCATTCCCGAAAATCATGTCTGGAGTATAGCGAGGTATCCAGAATAACGGGGTTCATATTAACGAGACACGACTGCAACCATAGAATTTATGGGCATTCATAAAAATCCCTATAGCTTCAGTAAATTCTGAGGTTGTGTCAGATGCGGCTTATAGCTGCAGCACATTCATTCTATTCGCCCGATATACCTGTTCGAGGTTTCGTTTTCGAGTACGCTTTAAGGTGGCAGACTGTGCTCTGGATACCGACACCGTTGCATAGAAAACTACGATCTGCTAAAACCCCTTAGCATTGAGAAAGTGGCGATGAACAGTTAATACACCGCAGCCGTCTGTGGATGCACCGACTTTTAATTAAATCCACACACAGACGTTTGTGCCAATATAAAATTGAAATGATGCCGGCTCATGTTCTCGTAATCCTGACTGTCACAAGCTAGCTCAAGGTGAACCAAATAGCGCACCGGTGCAGTCGACCCTTTTCCAAACGCCATCGAGCAGCATTGGCGTTCGCCATTTCTTGGGCACGAAACATGCGATTGAATCCGGGCCCTCGACCAACGCAGACGTTGTACTCAAAACGCTGACGCAGCCATCGCGTCCAATACGCGTTCTCAAATTACGTTGGGAAAGTAGCGCCATTGCCTTCCCCACCTGCTAGCCGGACACAAACAGATGCTAACATACAGACGACCAAAACCTCGCAAGGCGATTGGCTAATCAGTCTACGTTGCCATGGAAATCGCCATTTTGGTCCATTCAAATCTTCGAAGCTTCCAGAGGGTCGTTCTAAACCATGTCGCGCCAAGATCACCATGGAGCATCATCGTATACTGGAAGCGTTCCTCGCGAATATAAGCGCCTTTGGCACTGTGTATGCAATCAACTTATCAATCATGCCCATCTGCACGGATCTCTTACAATTATATTGTTCTTCTTGCTTATTTTAAAACAGTAAACTTATTTTTCAGTGCCTCCAAGCACCAACACAGCATGTGGTGATGGTACGAAGATGCACGCTTGTTTCGCCGGTGT
Organism: Ixodes ricinus; assembly: GCA_037355805.1. Lineage (NCBI taxonomy): Eukaryota > Metazoa > Arthropoda > Arachnida > Ixodida > Ixodidae > Ixodes > Ixodes ricinus. Next base: position 17,676 of record JAZHYW010019360.1, on the reverse strand, counting down.
GTGGATAGCAAAATCTCGGTATACGAGAAACGTCTCCACAAAGCTACCCGTCACCATCGAATTCAGATCGTCTCACCAAGAATGAAGGGGTCAAGGAGAAATTACTCATTTCACGGACAAACAAGGCCACCTTATACGGGGAGCTTGGAGCTACTTTTCTAGGATCCAGTGACTTTAGCGCATACGGGAGTGTTTATTGACCAGCATCGCGCTTCTCCGCTACGATTAACCCGTTAGATATTTTACGATGTGCAACCATATTTACATCGGGGCTCCCGCAACATGCCTGTGGGTTTTATCGCTGGTCGGGGCTCGACTGATTTTATTCTCTGATATTTGACGACTACAAATAAATTGCCGACCACTTACTACTCGTTCACAGTATAAAAAGTTTTCAATAGTGATTGTATTCAAAATAAGCATCTTTCACACGTTTTTGGATGACCAAACAGCCAGACTTGGACGGCACTCAACACAAGTAATCAAATGACCTGTCATCGATATTACTTTTTGAAGTAATTCTGTAATAATTTTATTACATTTAATATGAAGTAGTAATCGCAAGAGTAATGTGAGTACTTTTGGAAGCACTAAAGTTACTTCTAACCGTTACTTTTTTCCCCTCCCGCTTCTAATGGCGGCCTTTGTTCGTACAAATTTCCTAGCACGGAATCCTCGAACCCAATCTCCGACAAGAGTATGGTTTACCAAAATTGATGGATTAAGAAGATAATTCGTTCATGATTCGGCAATTCTAATACATTAATAAACAGTACGAAAGACCCGTTTTCGAACCGGCAGAAAACTCGGTCGTTTTATATATTTGAAATAATCGGAGAAGTAACGGTTATTTTTTCGAGTAACGGCCAGTTACTTTTCGTCTCGAGCAATCGAGTAATCGCATTTATTTGTTTTTTTAGCGTGATTTGTTGTACTTGTAATCCATTACTTTTCTCGAGTAAAATGTACAAAACTGCAAACAGTACAGCTCCGAGGGCGCTCACCGTTTAAAAGCAAAAAATATGTTTCTATTTTTTTGTGTGTTTTTATTGTTGATATTTCTGAAACTTTTTTGACTACTAGAACCGTTGACATGTCAAGGTTGCCTCTACAATGTGCAGATTGTTTCTGCTCCCCCCCCCCCTAATCTTCTCCTTTTACATTTACGGGGTTCTATATGCTCGTTTTTAAAGAACGCATTACCAATAATTCATACTTCTGCACCACTGAGAAATAAAAATCATCGTAAAACGGTCTCCGCTTTTTTTTTTTTTTTTGCGCAGTGAGGTAAGGCGTTTAGTTGAAGTTGAGCTGAAGACAAAATCTCTCTCTGCATAGAACTCTAGGACGTACAGTGCCCAACGCAACGAAATGAACCAGTAGAGCGCGTGGCCCCGCGCAGATACTAGCTATTACCCGATCAACCAAATGATAGAGCTAGGAGTGCCTTCATGTGCGCTTTGCTTAGGGTGGAGTCATCCGGCCATTTTGTCCCACACTTTTATTTTCCTTTTTTGTTCAGAAGCGCGTGAAAGAGCGTGTCCCTGCACGCGTCTGTGGCGCTGACTGTGCTATGGCAACATTTTGTTTTCGTCGATTTCTTTGTATTTTCCCCGTGAGCGCGTGCTGTCGGCATCGGGTACTACAAAGGGTGGCATCACCCTAAACAGAAGGACATTGAGGCACCTAGATAGAGCCATTGTGTTACTCCAGGCTAGAGTAGCAGTATACACTGGCTGTATACGTCGGAGTAACTGTATGCGCTCCTAGCGCGAGTTATACGCGGTTACTCAAACGAGGCCACGCGCTGCGCTGGTCCATTTGGTTTCGTTGAGCACAGCACGTTCGCGCGTGTGTCCGTTCCTTCAACGTCACCGAGCACATGACACTCGCAGTTGACAAGAACGTTGAACGGCATTTACAGTTTAACGTTCTTGCCATTCTTGGGATTTCCCGAAGGATCTCAAGAACAGAATTTCCTTGTTCAGCAATATTACATTTCAGACGGGTACATCGTGCAGCGAGCCAGTCGGCAAAAACAAAAGAGAAATAGAAATACTGCTCTCGGAATTTTGCGCGTTCGTAAGAAAACGCATATACTTAATAATATTAATAATAAAAAATAGATTGAAACAACCTTAAATGCGTCTCCAAGCAGCTGCCTTGCCCCGAGTGAAGGCTGTCGTCTTTGCAGGCCACGACAGGCGTAAAAGAAGGCGAGCTTCGATCGACTCAGACCGGTCGCCGACGCCAGCCTTGTGCGCGTCGCGCGCTTTCACGAGGAGCCCCGTGCTTGCCTCTCAGGCACGTCGACCGGCTTCGCCCACCCACAAAAGAACAGGAGCGTCGCTAAAGAAAGCACAAGTAGAAGTAGACGGGCGTTCTGACAGGAAACGAACTGATTTCAATGGATTGATTCCTCGAAGCGAGAGAAAAAATGGCTTTCGAACGCTACTCATGTCCCTGCGCATATCCGCGCAACACCTATCGACTTTCCGGGCCATCATCGCGCGAGCATTTGACACCTGAAAATTACAACATCCGTTCGTGCGCCGTGCATAAGTGTTAAGAAAGGAGTCAATCGGGATGGCGTCGAAATGCAGGCGAGCCAATCATTCAACATCTTTGCGTTGCATCACCGCTTGCCTGTAACGGGCAAAATCAATGGCAGAGAACAACACGTGCTCATATCTCAACCACGTCCGAGCATCGCAGTGTTCTTAAGACTCATTCCGTTGGTTTAGAGTATACCGGGGGTTCGTCCGACTATTAGGTAAAAAATCCGCACAAGCGCGTGATACTTTTTTTTTCGATGTTATTATGTACGGGTGGGAACAGATAAGGGCGGGGATCGAACGTAGGAATGAACACCTGGTTCATTTTCTGTTTTATAATCTTAGTGTGTCCAAATCGTTCTCATGATATTGGAAGACTTCCCTATAACCTTCGTAGAGCACCAGCAACACTGCTCGTACATTATACAAAACAAACACACACACACACACACACACACACACACACACACACGCGCGCACGCACGCACGCACGCACGCACACACACACACACAAAATTCGCCGCATACATGATGGCAGTGTTATCTGCGGGCACGCCTGAAACTTCTTTGAAGCATATCTGCATCATACACGGGCGATTTCATTTCAAATCGTACACGAAATAAGGCTCATGCATCAGAAATGTTTAAAAGAAAAAATAAATATATACATATGCTGGCCGAATTCTTCACTAGGACAAAACCGAAAACAGCTTTTGCGTCATATTTCTAGTCTTCGAGTTTTTCACTTCTAAAGGGCCAAAGGCGGACTTTGGGGATTTGGGTAATTGTCACAGGTCGCGTATTTGGGAGCTTCTACAGACTCAAATACCTTTTCGCAGAACAAACTTTTTTTTTACAGCGGAGCTGTTAAGGGCTAGGTTCCCCAGGATCGTGTCCGTGTATGTCGACACAAACCTATTTGGACAGCTACCGCCATCTATAAGCGACGGCGGCAAGCACACAACCAGTATGGTTTCCGCCGTCGCTCGTAGATGGCGGCAACCTTTCCAGCTATAATAGAAGAATGGATAGTTGGGCGCGTTGGTGGGATTTCGTCGTAGGAAACGGCGCGCAAAACAGACAACGACGAAGAAGCACATAGTGTATCGACTATCGAGTACAGCTCCTCTGGTCTTCCTTCTTCACGAGAGTGGAAAGGATGAACGTTTTTTTACGTGGATTTCAAGACGAAATTAAAAGCGCAAGATAATTATAAAAAACGTTTTCTGGTTTGGTTTATTTTTTGTAAAAACTCCAGTACTTGGTCACTTCGACGATAATTTACCAGGTTTGGATGATAATAACCTTTGTAACAATTTTTGTGGCATAAACTATATATATGAAATGTAGGCTCAAACGAATACCTATTCAACAAGCACAATACTGTTATAATAAAATAAAGTTATTTTGGCGGAAAAGACCTTTGAATAAAAGTATTGGAAACGCTTGAACAAATTTCAACATCAATTTGACCAAAAAGGCAATTTTTAAGTATTTTAGTGGTCATCGTATGAAAAGCCCTTGGAATGTGCTTAAAAGGTCCAATAAAAATATGATATAATATATGGTTTGGACTCATAAATCCGTACATTCGGTTATACGAAATATTTGAAGCTTTATTTTAATATGAGAGGCCAAGTCGTAGACATTTGTTTCCGCTAGATTCTTTATTGTTTGTTGGAACTTGGAACCAACTCGTAGCGTTGGTTGGCTTCAATTTAACAAACACCTTATGTATAATATATGGAGATTCCCATACTCACGTCCAGATTGTTTACTTAAAAATCAAAGAAATTTCAAGCAAAAGAAGTGAAAGCCGTTTACAACTCCCTGTAACGCCGAATTGGAGCGCCGAGGGAAGGGTACTCAGGGAGGGTATAGCCCTCCTCCTCCTCCCCTCATTCTTCAATCTCCTCCGGAGGGGGTCACGTGACCCCGGGGGGGGAGGGGGCTCACGCGGTGCATTATGGGACATTTCCCATAATGCACCGCGCGCTTACGCCGACGGCGACGCCGCTCAAGCCGGAAACGCGCGCCTAAGAGCTGCGCACTAAAACATTTCCCTAAATTTAGTAAGGAAACTCAACAGTTTAAGACATTGCCCTTTTAAAGTTTTATCCTGGATACTGTAGCACTAGGGACAAAAAACATTATTACTGATGCGCCGAGAGGCCTAGCGCGAAATTTCACACCTTTCCAACTGCCACTTCACCATGCACGCTGAGCCTAGCGAGAAGCTGGGCTCGTTTAGCCCTTTCTATCTTCGTTTCTCTTAAACAAAATAAAGAAAAGCTTGCAACTGTACCATTTATAACGGACGGCAGCTTGCCCAACCAAGCCTAGAAATTAAAAACCAAAAGTATGATTTCCTTTCTTTGCCAAGTTGCTTCCCCATTGCAATTTCGTATTATCACCAGGTGGTGTGGGATATCACCAGGATGACCTTTGGGGGATCGGGAAAAAAAACTAAAAACATCCCGCCCCCGCCTCTTCCCCCCGCGAAGGAGTCGCCAATTTTCCTGTGGTCAAGCCTAGCTGTGTCCGTTAGTTGTACAGCTGCAACAGAAAAAGAGTAGCACAAGTGACCGACGACCGGAGCGGCAGAATAGCGACACGCGGCGCTATTCATCCCGAGCGCGCCGATAGCGAGAGTGCCAGTCACGTTCCATGCCTCAACGTGGGGGTGGCCGGCAGAAAACAACCCATCCTAAAGCCCTCATTTTAACAGCTATCTTATCCTTCAATGTTCTGCCGGCCACCCCCGCGTTGTGACATTTAACGTGACTGTCACTCTCGCTATCGGCACGCTTGGGAACAAGAGCGCCGCGTGTCGCGATTTTGCCGCTCCGGTCATCGGTCACTTAATTGTGCTACTCTTTTTTCCGTTGCAGCTGTAAGTCATTCAATTCTTATTAGATACCTTCCAGCAGTATTCAAATTTCCTCTTTGTCATTGAAATGCACTTATCATCCATTCTTCCATTATCATCTGCAAACCCCAGCGCTCCGTCCAAATACATCGTCCTTTTCGGGAGGGCGAGAACAAGCCCTGTGCACCTCTACAATAGGTGACATTCACTTGACGTCACTCGCTAGGTTCGCTGGCATCGGCCACCACGGTCGCCATCTTCGAGGTCTCTTTCTACCACACGTAGGTGTCGGCCGGGCCTTTTAGCGTGGTTTAGGAGCATTTTACAACTTTAAAGGCCGGTTCTCACATGCAGCGAAGCGCTTATGTAGCGCTCCTCACGTGCCGTCAGCTACTTATCGTCTGCCATGAGCAACAGTTTTGACGGTGAGATACAAAGCTGGTGAACGCTGCCGTCAGCACGCGCTTAGCGCAAGGTTAGCGCTACGCTTGTAGCGCTCCGCTGCATGTGTGAACAGGCCTTAAAGAGTCTTTTCGAACGAAACTAGGGGTTATTCTTGTACTTTGGTGCTTTTGAAGCGCCGTAGGAATATTTTTGATGTGTTCTAGTTCGTTTTTGTCGCTATCGGACTCGTTCACCGCGGCCGCGTTGCTCCTCGGCTCCATGCAGTGCTCCATGTCGCGCGCCGTGCTCACGGCGGTAGCTCTTGCGAGAACTGATTTTTCTACTTTGGTGCTTTTGTAGCACGGTGTGATTACTCTTTGTTTTGTTTTGCTGGTTTCTTTATTGTTTTTCTCTAGCGGATTTTCTGCACTACGGCCGTGTAACCGTGTTGTTCCATCACCTCTCTGTCGTACGTCGTACCTTCGGCGTTCGTTCCTGCGCAGAAACATACCGTGCGGCTCACCGAGTGCGCAGCTTATGAAAAATACGGCGCATTTTTTATCAGCCCAAGCGATTTAGAAACAGCATGTAAGCGATTTGGCGAGCGACAAGACAAGCGACGGCGACCCGCTTCGCTGCCGCTCGGTCACTCGCGCGACGAGGCAAACCGCATGAAAGCGACGGGACCAAACAACGACCAAGGTGATTAGCGCTAGGTTTTCTAGAAATATCAAAACCGAGCTACGCGACGAGCGACAGTGAAGGGTGAACCGCATGTAAGCGATTTAGCGAGCAACGGCGACAGCGACGGGAGTCGGCGACGAGCGACGAAGATTTCTCATGGTCGCTCGTCGCGACGCTCGGTTTTTGATTTCTAGAAAACGTCGCTTATCGCCTTGGTCGCTTACTCCCGTCGCTTTCATGCGGTTTGCCTCGTCGCGCGAGTGACCGAACGACAGCGAAGCGGGTTGTCGTCGCTTGTCTCGTCGCTGTCGCTCGTCTCGTCCCGCCGGTCGCTAAATTGCATGCGGTTCAGCCTTTACACACGGTACTCGGCGGCAACAAGGAAACTAAAACGGTCCGCCACCGAGATAAACTTTTTCTCTCTTCTGTTCAACGAAGCTTCTTCAAAGATATGAAATTAGCACACACTACCAACGGACGACCGCGTACGCGTACCCAAGCCTGTCAAACCGCGACGCCGCGACCTCGAAGATGGCGTATCGACAGTGGCGCTCCCTGGCAAAATCGAACCTGCAGGCTGAGTGAATACCACCTATACATGTTGTATTTTATCCTCTTTCCTATGGCATACTGATACGGCACAGGGCTTCCGTCTCGTAATGTCCGTTCTCCCGTTTCGTAACTCCTTGCATAGCATCGAAGACAGCGGGCACGACCTGGGCACGACCTTTAGCTTACGCTCGCCGGAAGCGTCGAAAGACCATCACGCACTTCACGTGCGAGGTACCGGAAACGTGGTCAAGTGGTGCGGCCGGTGCCGGACGCGCAGCTTTACTTTGAGCTTTCACACGGCGTGCGGCGCCACCTTCGTGTAGGGCTTGGTGCGCATTCATGTAAAGCGCTGCGAGCGTCGGCTTCGTTCGAAGAACGAGTGGAGTCGATGCGCTGAAGTCGCTTTCATGTTAACACGGCTTTAGTTTTAGAGCGCAGGCCTTAGGCGCCTGTTTCCGGCTTGAGCGGCGTCGCCGTCGGCTTAACCGCGCGTTGCATTACGGGGCGTTTCCCATAATGACGTCACACGCGACGTCACGTGGAACGTCACGAGCGACGTTACGTATGACGCCACACGGCGCCTAAACTTGGCGAGAAATATTTTCTCAAATTTAGTGGGGAAATATGTTTGCTAAATTTAGCGGGAAATTTCCCCGCTAAATTTAGCAGAAAATTTTACCGCAACATTTAGCGGAGAAATTTTTGCGCTAAATTTAGCGGGGAAATTTTTTGCCAATTTTTTGCGCTAATTTTAGTGGGTAAATTTCCCGCCAAATTTAGTTGGGAAATTTTACCGCAAAATTTAGCGGGGACAGTTTTTTGGCAAATTTAGCGGGTGAAATTTTCCGGTATATTTAGCGGACAAATTTTTCTGCCAAAATTAGCGGGGAAATTTTTCCACAAACTTTTGCGGGTAATTATTTCTGCTAAATTTAGCGTGGAAATTTTTCTGGCAATTTTTCCGCTAAGTTTAGCGGGGAAATTTTCCCGCCAAATATAGCGGGAAATTTTACCGCCAAATTTAGCTGGCAATTTTTTTCTGCAAAATTTAACGGGAAAATTTTTCCACTACATTTAGAGGGGGGAATTTACCTGGAAATTGTCCCACAATTTCCCGGTAAATTACCCACCGTACCCTTCCCTCTTCCTCCTCAAGAGCTGCGCTCTAATTCGGCATTACAGAGATGTGTAAACGTCTTTATTTTATTTTTTTTTTATTTTTCAGCTTACAATTACGAGAATACTATTCTTTTCGTTTAGTTTGTTCTAAAATAAAATTAGAAAGGAAAGGGAATGCGCTGAATGAAATATTAGCCTTATCACATCGAGCACAATGGCGCTTACGCCTGAATATATTTCTAAAAGGTTTACATTTTTCCCCACAACAAATGTTATACTGAGAATTAGTATCTCCCGAGAAGCTCGCGGTAAAACCATTGATTTTAACCATAGCCTCCTCTATACTGGCAAAGCCTGGAAGATCGCCACGAGACGCGGCCGCCGAAAGTGAAAAGGTAGTGCGGCAGACAACGGATGAGAGGAGAGGCATGTAACGGGCGCCCCGCTGCGGCGAGACGCCGAAACACGCTTCTCCCGAGCGATGGAATGTCCGCTCGTGCTCCTCGCGTTCTTCGCGCTACCGCTTCCTTTTCTCGTCGGGTTTGAAAGCCATGTTTCGGGTCCTCGCCGCTGCAGAAGCTGTGCGCTGAATACCAGAAATGCTCTCTGCTACCAGATCCTCGCTCTCCAAATTTGCGACCGGGCACTCTATGGCTTTGTCGTCGAACTGCCAGGCTTTGTGAGTATAGAGAAGGCTGTGTTTTAACCCGATAACCTTAAGGACCTTGTGTCGCAAAAAAGCCGGCGTCGGTGGCGTGACAAGAAAAATCCTGATCGGTCGAGAGGGTCATAAGGTCACAGCCACATGACCTCGCGTGGGAATTTCAAACAACTCACAACGCTCACCTGAAACGAGACGTCACGCGTGGAATGCAAGTGATTAAAACATGACATGTAATGCGAATTAAAGGTAGCCACATGTCTCAAATGATTTCACTTTATAAAGTAATTCATTTGCCTTAACGAAAAAAAAATTAAAGAATTTTAGGCGGGATTCGAACCCACGATCCTTCGGTTGCGGGCCATACACGCTACTAACTAGGCCACGTAAGGCTTTTTTATTATTATTATTATTATTATTGTAGGCCTCGAAAGGCACTCTTGCACGGCGAATGAGAAGGCGATGTGAACCGTGCGCGATACCGCTATTGCGTTCAACTCTAAAGGCGAAGCTGAAGCGTCCTCCAATTTTTGACACCCGTTGTCAAAACGCAAACAATTATCAAAGGGTTTCACTTGGCTTTCCCGGTATCGGTGGAGAGGAAGATAAGCACAAAAGTGTGACGTGCTTGACATTCCCTGGCGTCACGTCATCCTGTCGGCAACAAAACCTAACATAAAAAAACGAAAAAATAAATTACGGGCGTTTTGTTGTCTTTTTTTTTTCCCCTTCGTTTGGCTGAGGTAAGAGCGCTACTGGTGACGTGCGCGACCGAAAGGGTCCCGTGGTCGGCTTTTCACGACTGTTCAAACACTCGCTACGATGTCTCAGAAGGAAGTAGTTTTGATTTGATCAATGGAAACAAGAAGAAAAAAATTCCGAGGACCCGTAAGCACTTCTAATGAGTTGTGAATGCGAAAGCATGAATGTCGTTCTTCCGCTCCCTTAGTTCGTTTGCAGTGTACTGGCTGGATGGCCACGTTTCGCTACTGCCGAGGATGCGGCCGGCGTCCGAGCGCGCGCTCTCGTAAAGACCCAACACCTCCTAGAAGAGAAGGCCGTAGCGCTCCGAGCGGTTACGTCACAATGTCGGAGAAGAAAGTCCATGGCGCAACTACGTGAGATAAATTTCTGGCATCGACGTGAAAAAAACGTTTCTTGTCGAGTGGCACGGTGGTGTTCGTGAGCGTTTATCCGACATTAATATATATATTAGGGGCGATGCAACAATTTTGTACTTTGCGCAAATACCGCTTAGAACGGATCCTTGACGTTAATGACCTATGAAACACGTGTTCGTTTTTCACCCCACGCAATAGAAGTCCCAGAAAAAAATTAAAGAGAAGCGAGCAGCGTTCACCCCCTCAACTCACAGCCAGAACAAGCGGCCACGTGACCTGGAGCCGATTATATGCCGCCAATGTTGATCATAGCCACGCGCTGGGGTTGGCAAAGCACAGGACACGCGCTGAGTTCCAGACATTGTTATGGCTCGGCTATTGTCGTCGTTGCAGCGATTGGACACGGGCCACTACCCGAATGCTTCTCGAGCTAGTAATTATTGCGAGCCCAAATCGAGTGCCCACGCAATGCTCGGGTCCAATCTATGAACCGCATTCAAATATCGTCACTTGGGTGTACTGCGATCCCCACGTTACGTCATCAAATTATGCAAAGGAGAGATTGAATGAAAATGATCGCTTTTGTCCTTGAAATTACACCGCAACAAAGGAGTTTCTTGGCCAGTGGCGTTGCGTGCGAGTATCCTTGAAGTCCCACGAGTGTCAGTATTAGCTCGTGTATAAGTGAAATAACATTCCAAATGAATATCATTTCACTGCCTCTTTAAATAGTGCAATCTGTACAACTATATATATATATATATAATATAAACGTAATATACAACGCGCTACCAAGGTTGAAAGTACCAATTTTATATTTATGATTATCCCCGTAACCGAGGGACTACGTGCAGTCCCGCAGCTCTCCTCACTTTTGGAATGAACCGGTCCTCTGCGACGTTTTTCTTCCCTCATACGGGCTCCGATTCTGGTAAATTTACGTTGTGTGTGAGCTGCTGACTGTCTAAAAAGGAGCGCTGAGACTTTCAGAAGGGAAGGGAACCGAGAAAATTTTAGTCATCGCCGCAGGGAGCGCACACGAGCAAGAGATGGGTCGACATAAGGGCAACTCCGGTCCATACTTTCGATTTTGGGATTATGACTGTTTTTAGTGCAGTCAGCGTCCCTGAATTGCAAGGTGTAATATTTTTCTCGTTATTCTGCGTAGTTTTAAAGATATCGACGCCTCAAAGTTTTGTTTGGGGCGCGGCCAACAAAACCGAAACTAGCCGCTCGAGGCCCCGGCAACACTGGAAATCAGCCGCTATGTGAACGTGACGTAAGGATCGTTCTCGTTCAACGAGTACGCAGGCCGAGCGGCACCTACCTCTGTTGCGCTAGCCGTCTCAAAGATAGGAGGTATATCTGATTTTGTTTTAATTCTGTATACGTGGTAGTTATCCAGTACATGTAGCAAGAGTTAGTGCGTATACCCAAAAGATGGCGACTGGAAAACCCGTGAACTCGTTCGGTGACGTACTCGGCGGCCGCCGCCGTGCGTGCGCTATGCCGTACTCGTCACTTGTATAACCAAAAGCTAGCGACTGGAAAACGAGTGAACTCGTTCGGTGGCGTACTCGGCGGCTGTCGGCGTGCGTGCGGTCTTCCGTACTCGTCGCTAGGCCTAAATTGTCATCGAGCTCCGTGGATGGCGCGGCGTTGCTCTACGCCGCACTGCCAGTGACGTACAGTACTGGGGGCCCTCTCGCTTTCGCGCTGCGGGTCAGTCCCGGACACGAAGCTTTGAGGCTCTCCAGCGGGCAGGTGTGGGGGTGTTCGGGCGCCACGTGGCCGCGGCGCCCGAACACACGTGTGCTGGGCTGTACACGTCTGTTTTCTCGTTCTTTTTTCTCGGGCGCGTAAAAGCCGAAGTCCAAAGTCCACTCGTCGAACAGCGTTCACCCACACCTTCTCCAATTTCCGGTCCGTTGGAAACTTGTGAAAAAGCACCTCCGGGTTGCGCAGCGGGTTGTTTGAGCAGCCCACAGCGCTACAAGTTGTACTCGGCATCTTTCGAGGAACAGCTGGACAGTCTTAGGCGCACCGAGTTGCTCGCTAAAACTAGTCTTGGAGTCCTCACAAGCAAATAAACAAAAGGCAATACCGAAGCTACACGGGCTACAGATAAAAGCAACGGCTAAACACGCCAATCACAAGCCAAAGTAGCGGTGGTAGCGGCTCAAAGAAGCGAACTGCGCGCAACGCCCGGACCGGAGGAAAAAAAGAGAACGATACTGACGTCGCGGCTCAATGTTGCTTTAGCGATCGGCGACCCGCTGGCAGCCCGCTAAGGAGCAGCGGCTCGCGGCGAGTCGGATTTTTATTATCGGCATTAGTTGAGAATGCGGCGTCCCCCGGACGTAATATTTTGACTGGGGTCGTATTTTGTGTCACTACAGTGATACCAGTAATTTATTTCATTTTGAGTATTGGCCGGAGTTGCCCTTTACGCCTCCACACGCTGCCGCTGCTTTCGTGTGTGTGTGTGCGTGTGCGTGTGTGCGTGTGTGTGTGTGTGCGTGTGTGTGTGGTGTGTGTGTGTGTGCGCGTGTGTGTGCGTGTGCGTGCGTGTGTGTGTGTGTGTGTGTGTGTGTGTGTGTGTGTGTGTGTGTGTGTGTGTGTGTGTGTGTGTGTGTGTGTGTGTGTGTGTGTGTGTGTGTGTGTGTGTGTGTGTGTGTGTGTGTGTGTGTGTGTGTGTGTGTGTGTGTGTGTGTGTGTGTGTGTGTGTGTGTGTGTGTGTGTGTGTGTGTGTGTGTGTGTGTGTGTGTGTGTGTGTGTGTGTGTGTGTGTGTGTGTGTGTGTGCGTGTGTGTGTGTGTGTGTGTGTGTGTGTGTGTGTGTGTGTGTGTGTGTGTGTGTGTGTGTGTGTGTGTGTGTGTGTGTGTGTGTGTGTGTGTGTGTGTGTGTGTGTGTGTGTGTGTGTGTGTGTGTGTGTGTGTGTGTGTGTGTGTGTGTGTGTGTGTGTGTGTGTGTGTGTGTGTGTGTGTGTGTGTGTGTGTGCGTGTGTGTGTGTGTGTGTGTGTGTGTGTATGTGTGTGTGTGTGTGTGTGTGTGTGTGTGTGTGTGTGTGTGTGTGTGTGTGTGTGTGTGTGTGTGTGTGTGTGTGTGTGTGTGTGTGTGTGTGTGTGTGTGTGTGTGTGTGTGTGTGTGTGTGTGTGTGTGTGTGTGTGTGTGTGTGTGTGTGTGTGTGTGTGTGTGTGTGTGTGTGTGTGTGTGTGTGTGTGTGCGTGTGTGTGTGTGGTTCTTTTGATCCCTGCCGTCGTTTCTTGGTGGTCACCTCAGTCCAAGGTAGTTTTTTTTTTTGTGTTCGCTTGATACTACGGCATTTACGAGGATTCGCGGAACAAGTCCTGCTACGGTTTGAGTGACATATGTGGCAACCAGCCAACGATGACACTGGTCGATTATCGGTCGACCCATCTCTCTCGATAGAGAGAGACTTCGAGTTCGCGTTCAAATGCTTTCGTGCCAGATATTGTGGGGCGTATGGATACGATCGACAGGTGAGAAACAACTTACTTATTTACGGGCTTTTTTTGGTCATGTGGGACACGAGTAAAGTGCCGCAGTTGGGTTGTTTTTTGTTTTTGTTTTTCGTGATAGAATGCCATCTTGTTCGTCGTTATCCGTGAAAGCTGTTGCAGCCGACATTTGTAAATATGCGGGGTAATATTCTAGTTTTCACTTGAAGGTGAATAACAAGTTTGTGCAAAAAAAGATTATACAAAGTGCGTTGTTTGTGCTTATGTGTTTATTTATACTAATGTTATTTTATTGCGTTTACCGCGTTTATAATCTTAGTAATCTTAACTGTATTAAGGTAATAGTATTTCTGTGTACAAAATAAGTTATATTTTGTTCTTAAGGCAGCTCGAGCCCAGAGGGAGAAGTAAATTAGTGGACTGTAAATAGTAAGTTTAGTACCCCTGCCACGCGGAAAAGTTAATATATTTTCATTAAATGATATGGGACTTAATCAGCTCGCGGTCTTGAGTGATTATACGAGCGTCGTAAGCTGATTTGTCGACCCCATAATGTCATTCAATCAAAATTACATTACTTTTGCCATGTGGCCGGGGTATGTGCAAGAAGTGAGTGACTGCATGCGATAACATCGCTTACATGATCGTAACTGTGACCGTTGTCTAGCCGTGTCCACGTTGACTACGTCTACCTGATTTTTAACTGTGATCTGTTTTGCTGTGTCCAATCACTGCGTGTCTCGCGATTTTGTCGAAGTATTTCGTGTAAAATATGCATTCCTACAGCAATACGTAATTGTGTGACTCAATGTTTTCTCTTGTGCGCCTACCTCGTGCCATTTCATACCGATTATTTTGCGGTGTAATATTTTGCCCGTGTAATAAAAGGTTTTCTAGCCCAGTCGCTACGTGCAGCTTCCATTTTAACTAATAAGACACGCATATGTGACTAAAAGCGCGTTACGACGGTCGATCCACGCGCGTTGCCTTAGCTTCGACGTCCCCCCCCCCCCCCCCCCCCGATGGGCTTCCTTCGTGACGTCACGAGAAGAGCGCTACGGCCTTTTCTTCTAGGAAGGTATTGAAAGACCCCCCCCCCCCCCCCTCCTCCCCTTCTCCGGCAACTCCCGACATCAGAGCGGCGGCCGAGCGCACGTTTTCGTGAAGCGGCCGCCACTGGCTATCTAGGAGCCGTTCTGCTCAGCCAATGGGAGAATGGGCACCTCTTTCGCGTACTTTTTCGCTGTTACAGACGCCGCCGGCTCCGCTCCATGTAATAGTTAATGCTTTCGCATCAAGAATGTGAGATCATAGCCTCCTACATTTGGTCAGACAGCTCAAGTTGACGGTGTTGGTTTAAGATGCTCCAAACTTCAACTGCGTTTTTTTTTTTTTTTACATGTCAGGTTTATTGAACTATTTTATGTAGCCAGAATCACAACTCGTTACGTGACGGCAGAGAAAATCCTGGTAGTGACGTCGCACCATACAGATGCAGACGTACTGCTCCTACATCATACAAAAGACACGGTGCTCGCTGCAGACTGGACGAGAGAATTAACTGCAGACGCGCATCACGCAAGATTGAGGATTGTACGGTTCGAAGATGTATTGAGACTAGAGAGCTTTAGGGAACCGTTTTTGCACATCGGATACAGTACGATGGGCCCTCCGGTACGAACTGCGCATGCGCTACCACAGAAGACTCGCACATGCGCAGTGCGTACCGGAGGGTCCCATCGTACCGTATTGGGTGAGCAAAAACGGTTCCCTAAAACTCTCTAGTGTCTGCGGACTGTCCTTTGGGACCGCAGCGCCAACACCTCCTCCTGGTGTTGGCGTGCTGAGCGGGTGGCCGTCTTTCAGTGTCGCGCATCAACGTCGGCGTCAAGCGCGGAGGCAGCGAGCTTCCGACGTGCCTCGTCTAGGAAAGCTGACGGGCAGCGGGAGGACAGGTCGGGCGACAGCGATCCATGGCCGAACAGGCGTGAAACGAGCGCAAAAAAAAATAACCCGAGAAAAAAAAAGCGAGATGACTTAATGTGAAGAACCTGATATGTTGGAGTCAGAAACTTGCTGTGAAGGTTCAGAATGGCAGCCGATGTTTCGCTAATGAACTCATACTAGCACCACAGACATCGAGATGTTTGCTTGTCCAGAGAACAAGTTCGTCTTCCTTTCTTTGTGTGTGTATGCGTGTGTGTGTGTGTGTGGTTTGGGGGGGGGGGGGGGTTGGTGATGCATAGGCACAAACAGAAAAGTTGCTAAAAGGGTAGATATGGCGATTTTTAGAACAATGTTGTCTCTCTGCAGCCCCCCCCCCTTTCCTTCCAACCCAGACACCTAAGAAAATACGTTCGTTAGCGAGAAGACGGCTACCATTTTGCTCTCTTAATGAGGTGTCTTTTACCAGGGTTTCCGGCCATTTCTACTATTTTTGTGGTTTGTATATATAATAAGTGAAAGACTCAAGTCTCTTATTACACCCATATGTTTAGTATCGCTCATTAAAAGTTTATTAGTAAAATTTAGTTAACTATCTAACTAATTAGTTTTTTCCCCAATTTTTGACGTCCGTTGTGACTTTTAAAGTCTTCGCTGAAACACGTACCCTGTGTATATGAACAGCAATCGTATCTGCTTTCCCTGAAGGAAGAACTCATACCACGGCGATCAGCGAAAATTTGACAATTTTGACCAGCTACTTTTTGAACATGAAGCAATT
Source organism: Ixodes ricinus (assembly GCA_037355805.1). Taxonomy (NCBI): domain Eukaryota; kingdom Metazoa; phylum Arthropoda; class Arachnida; order Ixodida; family Ixodidae; genus Ixodes; species Ixodes ricinus. The sequence continues at coordinate 1,525 of JAZHYW010019360.1, read as the reverse complement.
TTTATACAGATACCATCAAGTGGTTGTACTAGCGTGCAATACTTAGAGCACGAGATTTTTGTTTTTGATTTCTTAAAAACAAAAACACGGAATAATGCGCTTACTTTAATTATTTGAGATATTATTTTCTGGTAAAGTTATCAATGTATACCCCCCCCCCCCAAAAAAAAAAAAATAAAGAAGAAAAAAATCTTCCGTTAAAAATTAGGTTTACCGTGGCTCGTTAATAAACGAGAGAGCTGTGCCTCGGACAGGAATAACGCAATTTCATAATCAGGCTAATTTCGTTAACGAGCGCTTTCTCTACCCCTCCCCAGCACCCTACCACCCAACAAATCTCGACGCCACTCTCGCTATAGCAGTCCGGCCACCTACTTCGGTTGCGTTTGCATGCATCCTCACAAATTATGGCCGCCCATTGCTTTATCCGCTTCAACCTGCGCGGCACGCCACGTTCGTCACTCATCCGATTAGCGTTCTTGAGCAGACATTCGTGCGTCAGGCAGGGAACGGACAGCTGGCGTGCTCATCGTCGACTTGCTTCTGTTTGGGGTTCTTCTTGGCCGCATTAATCTGGTTGCCCCCAGGTTTCATCACGCCCCGCACGCTTCACGCTATCGTGACAGATGCACAGAAACGCGAAGAGCATTCCATCGATCTGGGAGCTGTCTGAATGATTCCGAACGTGCGTTGGAACTATATATAGTATATACCAAGCGTTCCTGAGTAAAGGAAATCGTGTTTTTCGTCCTGCGCAAATAAACTATGCGTCGCAGAACGCTCAAACTTTGTGAGAACGTGACGCTAACGGTTGGGACGGTACATAAAAGTTTGAGAAGATGACGTTACCTCGATCAAAAGATAACTGAGGAAAAACGAAATTTCTCCATGCGCTCATGTACATCTAAGCCTAATATCGTCAACGCAGAAAAATTACTTTATGGGCGCCTGTTGCATCCCATAGAGTTATTATAATGTACGCTAGAGGTCCAACTGGCGCTAGTATCTGTGCGACTTCCGGGAGGCAATTTGAAGCAGACAGCAACCAGTCTATACTTTTGCGGTGCTCCTATCCGCGTGCATTTTGTCTCTTCGCCGAAAAATAACATGAACGACTTTTGTTATTTCGGTTGTACCAGATAGTACGTACCTTTATTAATATTGTGAAAGTGCAGTTGCTTTAGCTACAGCATTTTTCTTCACCACTAAACGATGTTAAACTCCGCTGTATTTCAGGCCCAAACCTCTGTTCCATAGCAGGTATGTAAAAACGAGCAATGATTCTAAGCAAAATAACGATCCAAAGGAATGTAGAGTGTATTCAAGGTTCGCTAGCAGTCCGGTGGCGCATATATATTGCTAATATGCCCGTCCTGTATATATGAAAATGACTCCGTCGTGTATCTTTATGATCGGTTAAAAAAAACATTCGAACGTAAAAAATAAAGTACGTGGGCTACGAAAGGTGTGTCTTTTTTTATTATTTCCGATGTCGGGAGTAATACGTGTAACTGAACGAAGTATT